>JAJPUD010004430.1:0-96584 GCA_023553655.1 Myrmecobius fasciatus
GTGTGAAGTGGTACCTCAGGGTTGTATGACGATCAGTTCTAAGGGACATGACTCTCTTCAACAATGAAATGCTTCAAACCAATTCCAATTCTTCAGTGAAGAAAGCCATATACAGCCAGAGAGAGGGATGTGAAATGTGGACCACAACATAACATTTTCATGTTCTCTATTGAGGTTTGCTTGCAGTGTATTTCCTTTATCGGGTTATTCTTTCTTGTAGATACGATTTCTCCTGCACAAAAAATGATGCAATAACTATACATATATTCGATTTCTTAAGTATTCTAACATAATTATCATGTACTGGATATCCTGCCATCTAGGGGAGGGGTGGGGAGTAGGGGGAAAAATTTGTAACAGAAAGCTTTGTAAGGGTTAATGTTTAGGAATTACCCATACATATGTTTTGCAAATAAAAAGTATTAATAAAATAAATAAATAAATAAAAATAAATAAATTTAATAAAAAGATTCTGCAATCTCTTGACATTATTTGCTTCTGTTTCTGTGGTGAACTCTTCTTGTGGTTATCCTGTTCTCTTTCTGCAGCACTTCCTGCAAATCTTCCCTAAAGAAATGTCCATTGAGGCATCAGAGAAATCTTGGTTTCCCTTTTGTCTCCTTCTGGTAGCTATGTGGCTCAATGGATAGAGCATTGTATCTGGAGTCAGAAAGAACTGAGTCAAGATACTTATTAGCTTAGTGATCATGGACAAGTCTGCCTGAGTTTTCTCAACTGTGAAATGCAGTTAAATAACCTTACCTCTGAGTTTTGGTTAGTTTTATTTTTCGTTAAGATCAAATGAGATAATATTTGTAAAGTGCTTAACACAGTGCTGGACACATGATAGATGCTTGCTGTATGCTTTCTCTTTTTCCTTCTCTACTTCCCCTAGATGGGAAGGGGAAGCTTCTCACAGAGCCCCTGGAGGTTCACTAGCTTTTGTCAGAGACAAGGCAAACCGCATGTGTCTCTCCACAGGAATTCCCCTGGAGCACTATACTTAGTCATAAAGTGTATTTTCTAGGAATTGCCAGTAGCCATGTCCATAATCTCTATAGAAAAAGGCAATTGTAAGTTGTGAATAAAGCAAAGGTTTACCTCATGGTGAACACATCAATTAAATCCTTTTTTTATCACAACCCCTACCCCAATATAATAAAAATATTGCAGTTATGTAGAGTTTGCTTCCTCTTATTGATTTTCATTGACATTATTGTAATCATTTTTTAAATTGTCCTATCATTTCTCTTTATTTTATAATGAATCAATTCATATCTCTTCCCATGTTTGGTGGAATTCCTGGGTAATGTTAAGTATATAATTTCACATCTGGCCATCAGTTGAGTAATATGGAAAAGTTTTGGATTATGCATTAGATTATGTCTAGAGTTTCTTCCAGTTCTAAAACCTTGATCTTTGTATCTGTTGCTGTTATAAAGAACAAACCAGTATTCTAATACATTCATATTCCAAAATTTACCTAGCCATTTTGTGGGCACCCATTTTGTTTCTAATTTTATGTTAGTATAAAAGAAACTGCTACAACTATTTTGGTATATGCAAGACTTTCTTTAAGTCTTTGATCATTTGAGAATATATATCCAGTAGGAGGATCAACTGGATTAAAGGATATAAAGAGTTTATTGACCTTTCTCACATAATTATTAACTGTCTCTGCATATACTTTATCTATGGTGATAAAAAGGATTTTCTAATGGTCAAAATTTATGTAATATTTTAAGATTTACAAAGTACATACGTTATCCTGCTGGATCCTATGTGACATAGATGCTATTATTATCTGCTATTCTGAAAACTAGGAAACTCAGGCACAAAGAAAAGATCCAGCAACTATCAAATCTCAGAGGCACTTTTAAAGCCATAAATCCCAATCCACCCATTTTAGTGGATGAGGAACTGAAGCTAGTTGAAATTAATTGCCCACGATCCCTTAGATAACAATTTGCAGAAGGAGGCTTGAACCCACAGATCTTCTAATATTTGGTGAAATGGTCTTTCAACTGTTCCATTTTTGTCTCCCTCTAAGCAAGTAAACAAAGATAACAGAGAAATTTTAAGAGTATAATTTAGATTTTTTATAGCTCAGTGTTAGAGTCCAGGGTTGGAATGATCTAGAGATAATATCACCCCATAGGTTGTACCCAGAAACTGACATTATCTCTAAGCCACACACACTTTAAAGTATCTTATTAATTATATTTCATTACATTGAAATTAATGATTTTTTTTCATCTAATGCTGGACTGACTTAACAGCTTTAAGATAAGCTGTAGTAATGCTCAGTGTGAGGTTTCCTTGTCTCAAAAGTCAGATGCTCCTCCTCTTTATCTCAACTTATTCAGACCTCTTACCAGGTACCCATATTCCTTTACTCCTTTCTTTGGTTACTCTTTTCCCCCTTTTCAGTAGTAATTAGATCTCTTAAGCCATCTCCTCTTAAACAACTCATTTCTTCCAAATGAGGGTTTTCATTCATTTGAAGAATGCTGTTTTCTATGACAGAATTGATCAACTTCTATATAGACTATAACACTCATTAGTTTGGGGAGCAAAAGGATAATTAAAAGAGCATGATTTGATATGATCAAAGAAGTAGTCCAAGTTTAGTAAGTTCTAATCTGATCATAGGCCATACTGCAGTACTCTGGATTTCACTGATGAGAATAAGTCCAAAAGTAGAATTTACAAGTCAAACTTTGAATCCAGGAGCTGTTATTTACAAGTAAAAATAATGAGATGGGATTTACAGAGTTAAAGGTGTATTAATTGTTTTTATACCATTTTCCTCAAGACAAATATTTGGGGATATCAAATATTACTGTTGTGACTCAAAATATGATAGGAGGACTCATTAGAAAAAGCATCTTAGAAAAAGGTAAGGAGCCATAGTTATTGTGAAAGTGAGTTGTACTTTGATTATTCTTTTGGGATTCTTTGCCAAGGAAGGAGAGTGAGTTGGAAGCATTACTATTAATATTTTACAAATCTTTATTAGATGCAAACATTCCTTTCCTTCCCACTCACCCTCAATCAAAAAAAAAAAAGGAAATTCACAATATAAAATCTTCCTCCACTGCTCCAACTTCTCCAAATCTTCTCTAATTTCCAGTTTTAGGCACTTTCCTAGGGCACTGAAATGTTAAGTGACTGGCCTCAGGTCACACAACAGAAGCAACAGCAGCTTCAGGAGATTTCAAACCAGAGACGGTTTGGACAAGTAGTCCAAAAGAAATTAAAAGGGAGGCCTGTGCTAGCACTAAAGGCAGGACTACAAGCTGTTTGATAACTTTATTGCAAATACCATTTCTGGCCATAGTTCAAAGGTAGAGAGGACCACTTTTGGTCAAGAGTAAACAGAGGTTCCAAGGGGATTGCTTCTTGTCCCAAGGGAGCAAGGGACCTGAGGAATAGTATTATTTCTGGTTCCAGTATCATGGACTCTGAAGAACAGTATTGATTCCAATTCCAAGGAATCAGGAGTCCTTCCTGGATAAGAGTCAAAGCACAGACTACAAGAGTGGTGACCATACCTCTTCTCACATAATATTATAACCTTGAAAAAACAAAAAAAACCTTCAGAACCCCCTGAACTAGCCTCAAAAATAGCAGTTCAATCCCCCTTAAACTTTGGGTGACATCTCCCCATCCCCTCTCATCCATCCTGCCCACACCAGGCACAGAATTCAACTTTAACATTATATTCAAAATCAAGAAGCAGGCCAGCAAAATGAGTGAAATACACACAGAGCCAGAAATATATACATACACATATTCATATATATATATGTAATCTGATCATAGAAAGTCTAGGGTGATAGGGAACATCAAGTTATAAACTCAGAAGAAGATAATGATACCAAAACAGCTATAAGTAAAACCTCAAAGAAAAAACAAATGGGAATTGGATGAAAGCTCAGTGTGAATTCCTAGAAGATCTAAAAATTGAATTTTCAAAATCAAATAACAGTGGAGGAAAAACTGGATAAAAAAATGAAAGCAAGGGAAGAAAATTATGAAAAAACACCACCTTGGTTAAAAAAAAAGTACAGAAAATGCTGAAGAATATAACACCTTTAAAAAGAGAATTAGATAAATGGAGAAAGAGGTACAAAACTTTACTGATGAAAATAACTCCTTAAAAAGCAGAATAAACAACCAGAAAACGAGGGACAAAAGCTAACTGGAAAAAAACCTAGTAATTCCTTAAAAATTGGAACTGGAAAAGTAGTAGCTGATGACTGTATGATGCATCAAAAGACAATTAAAAAAGTCAAAAGAAGAGGGGAAATAGAATAAAAGGTGAAACATTTCATTGGAAAATAAATCAAGGAGAGATCATTTAAATATTACCAGACTATCTGAAAACCATGATCAAAGTAAGAGCTTAGACATCATATTTCAAGAAGTTATAAAGGAAAACTTTTCCTTCTAAAATCAGATAATAGAAATAAATGGAAAGACTCTACCAATTACTTCCTAAAAGAGGTCCTGAAATGTCAATTCCCATGAATATTATAGCCAAGTTCCAGAGCTACCAGGTCAAAGACGGAAAAAAATATATATACATACCAAATTTTGGGGATGCAGCCAAAGAAGTTCTTAAAAGAAAATTTATCTCTAAATATGTACATCAATAAAAGAAAGAGCAGTCAATAAATTGAGTATGCAACTAAAATATAAAATAAACAATTTTAAAATCCCTTGTTAATAACTAAAATGGAAATCCTGGAAATCAAAAGAGAAATTAATAACTAAAACTTTGTGATTTTACAAAAACCTCATTAAACTAAGAAATAAATACAGCTTGGACCTTTTTTTGATAAAAAAAAAGAAGACAAATAGATAAATCATTAGTTACTTTGATTACAAAAAAGGAAAGGAAATCAAATTATCAGTATCAAAAATTCAAAAAAATGAATGCAGCAATGAAATGAAATTAGATCAATTATTAAAAATTATTTAACACAATTATGTACCAGTAAAACTAACAGTCTAAGTGAAATAAATGAATATTTAAAAATATATTTATGTTGCCTTGATTAATAGAAGAAATATATTTAAATAACTTTTTTTTTAAGAAAAACACAATCAGCAAGCCAAAAGAAAAAAGAGTGCTGGATCAATGGCATCAATTAGGCATATGATACATTGTAGTACATAGTCATAGTAAAGTAGTGTTTTATAAACCCCAATACCTAAATGTGGGGGGCATAAACTCAGCATTTGTCAACAATTCCCAGGGAAATGGGAAAGCAATTTGGAAGCAACTAGGCATAGACTAAGATCTCACACAGGATACCAAATAAGGCCAAAATGGACAAATTATTTAAACAACAACAATGGTGATATAATAAGTAAATTAGATGAAAATGGAAAAAAATGCCTGTCATATCTATAAATATGACAAAATATGATAGAATTAATGAGGGAAGTAAAATGAATAATTTTGGTTATCTGAAATTTAAAAAAACCACAATTCTGAATAAACAAAATCAATATAGCTAAAGTTAGAAAAACAGTAAGGGGGAAAATACAGCAAATTTCTGTGATAAACTCCTCATTTTTCAAATATATAGGGAACTAAACTAGATTTATAAATATAGGAGGCATTTTCCAGTGGATAAATGGTCAAAGGACATTGACAGGCAATTTTCAGAAACAGAAATGAAAACTATCAATAATCACATAACAATGTCCTAAATAATTTTTCATTAGATGAATGAAAATTAAAGCAACTCTGAGATACTAGCTCATATCTACCAGCTTGGCTCCTGTGGCAGAATAGGAAAATGGCAAATGTTAGAGGTGATGCTGGAAAAATTGAGACATCTATGTATTGTTGATGGGGTTGTGAACTAGTCCAACATTCTGGAAAACAATCTAGAGCTAAGCCTCCAAAACCTCAAAAGAGTCTACTTTTTAACATAGGAATACTAGGCATATACCCCAACAAGATAAAAAAAAAAGGAAAATGACCTATTTGTACAAAAAATATAGCCCTTCGTTTTGAAGTGTCAAAGAATTGGAAATTGAAGGGGTGACTATCAATAAGGGAAGTAATAGTATACGATCATGGTAGAAAATTACTGTGCTATGAGAAATGACGAGCACGATAGTTTTAGAAAAGCCTGATGACACTTATATGCACTAATACAAATGAAGTTAGCAGAACCAAGATAATATTATACACCATAACAACAATATTATAAGGATAACCAACTATGAAAGATTCAGCTTCTCTCAAAGTCAGTATTCCAATACAATTCAAAGAATTCATGATGAAAAATTCTATCCAGGTCCAGACAGAATTGATTAACTGAGTGTAGATTGAAGCATACCCCCCCCCCCGTTTTTTTCATTTATTGTGTTTGTGCATGTTGTTTTTCATGTTTTTCAACATGGTTTATATGTTTTGTATGATCTCACATGTATACTTATAATATTTATCAACAAGTAGATGAGGGGTAGGTAATAGGGAGAGTATTTAGAACTCAAAAAAATGAATCTTAATTTTTACATGTAATTAGGAAATAATGAAATATATATTCATTTATGTATATTTATATATTTATCTATATAAATATTTCTATCCATCTACTATCTATATCTATACCTATATATTTCCCTCAATGATCCATAAATGAGAATATCCACGTTGGGGCATTATATATCCCTTGCTGTGCAGTTTATTATATGCATTTGAATTGCAATTAGATTCCTATAGTTGATGCAGTCCAGACTCCTTCCCAACAGGGAGGAAGGGAATGTAACTACAAAAACCTAGGATGATTTGAATTTCTTAAATGTATCACCACCAAAAACTAATATCTAACCCTTATGTTTATCATTATTTGCTTTAATCATGATTAGCATATTGAAAGGTACCTGAAGATTTCTTGAAAGAGATTTATGTAGCTATTAAAGCGCCACTTCTATTTATTTGCCTTAATATAAAACACAACACACCCTAACCTAACTTCTCTGGACAGTCCAGAGTCTGACCCAACCATTCTTTCTTACTTTTCTTTCCCCTTTCTCTGTATCTCTACATTTAGCCCAGTAATAGTCTCTTAACAAATGTTTATTGACAGCGAAATTCTGTATACATAGGATTGATTTGTTCTATCCTATGTAATATCTAACTCTTAGTATAAGAACCAATATCAAGCTCCGAGAAGGATTTGGAGCACTCAGGAACACTCATATTCACTATCATTTGTCCAATGAGATATATTTGGTATACTATCAATAAAATTCACCTTTCTAGCAATGAATCAAAGACTTTATTTCTGTACTATGAAATCTAGGCTCAGAATGGCATATCTCCATGTTCACTGAAGAAAAGACCTTACAGAGTCAAATTGAGCAAATGAAAAAAGAGGTACAAAAGTTCACCAAAGAAAGTAATTTCTTACAAATGAGAATTGGGAACTGAAAGCTAATGATTCCATGAGACATCAAGAAAGAATTAAACAAAGTCAAGAGAATGAAAAAAATAGGGTAAAATGTGAAATATCTCATCAGAAAATTTACTCATACGAAAAATACAACAAGGAGAGGGAATTTAGAAATCATTGAAAGCCACAATCAAAACAAAAGTACAGATATCAAATTTCAGGAGTTTGTCAAGGAAACTGCACTAATGTTTTATGTATGCCTCCTAAGAATATTATAAACAAATTTTAGAGTTCCCAAAGTCATGGAGAAAATATTGCAAATGTTTAGAAAGAAAGAATTCAGATATCATGGTAACACAGTCAGGATTGTGCAAAATTTACCAGCTTTTACATTAAAGGAGAGGGGGGCTTGGAATATAATTTTCTGGAAGGCAAGGGAGCTAGGATTACAACCAAGAATAATATACTCAGCAAAAAAATGAAGATAATCCTATAAGGTGAATAAATTGATATTTAATGAAATAAAGGACTTTCAATCATTTTTAATGAAAATACCAGAGATGAATAAAATATTTGATTTTCAAGTGCAAGACTCAAGAGAAGCATAAAAAGATACACATGAAAGAAAATAATAAAGGACACAATAAGATCTGACTTTTTATATCCCTAAATAGCTAATGGGACTAATATTATGAATAATAGAATACTTAGAGAGAAGTAAACCATAGAAAAATGAAAATATAAGAATGAGTCAGAATTTAAAGAGTTTTAAAAGCCAGATAGAAAAAAATCTGCATTTGGTCCTGGGGTAATAGAAAAAAAATTTTCTATTCTATTCTATTTTTCTTATAATTTATTCAATAGGGAAGTGACATGGTCAGATCTTCATTTTAGGTATATCTCTGACTGATGAGTAGGAATGCAAAAAGACTTAAAGTAAGAAGACCAACCTGAAAGCTAATGCAGTAATTTAGTAATTTGATGGACTAGTGGCAACTCTGTCAGAAGAGGAAAAGGGATGTATAGAAACAACAAAATTAGCAATAGAGTAGATATGAAATTGGTGTAATTAAGGAGTCAAGGATGACCCAGAAGTTCTAAGCTAAGGTAACTAGGAAGATACTGAAGACTTTGGCAGTAATAGAGTGCAGGTTCTTGGAAGAAAAATAATGGATTCTGTTTTGGAAACGTCGAGTTTAAGATGTCTTTAGGACATTCAATTCAGTGTCAAATAGTTGGTGAGGTGAGACTGGGGATTGAGGTGACAAGTTTAGAATGCTTCTATAGATCCAAGAATCATTGGCACAAAGAAAATAATTGAAGCCATAAGAACTGATAAGATAATTCAATGAGATAATATAGACAGAGAAGGGAAATTGGCAAGGATAGACTTTTAGGAGATAGTTATCTGTGGTCTTTGGGCCTGGAAGAAGATTCAGCAAAGGAGATTGAGAAAGCTCAACCAGACAGATAAAAGGAGAATCAGAAGAGAGCAGTGTCAAGAAAACAGAGAAAAGAGAGGGTATTCAAGAGAAGAGGGTGATTAACAGTGTCAATGGTCACAGAAAGCAGAAGCAGGATGAGGATTGGGAAAAGGCATTTAGAAATGGCATTTAAAAGATCATTGGTAAATTCACAGAGAATAGTTGCAGTTGAATGATGAGATCAAAAGCCAAATTATAGAGTTTTGAAAATGTGAAGGCATTGATTTTACATGGCTTTCTCAAGAAATTTAAGCAGGAAAGGCAATCACAGAACAACTGATAGAGGGAATGATCAGATCAAATGACGATTTTTTAAGGAGAAGAAAGATATGAGCATGTAATGTTTTTGATTCCCTTCGATTCCTGAATCTATGATCTGCATGCTTTCAAGACAAAACTCTGAAGAGAAAATACCTACAAATATTTATGAAATCTTTATCGAAATGCGTAAAGTGGTTGGTTTAATTCTTTTTTTTTCTTTTCAGAAAAAGGAACAGGATATTTTCATTTAATGCTGAGCAGCTCTGCAGATGAAGTTGACAATATTTTTGGGTTCCAACACAGGTCACTTACCAGATAGAGATGTAGCCTACCAGGACATGATAAAATAAAGAATTGAAATTTTAAACCACATAATTTGAATCAAAAATCAAATGGTTTTTTATTAAGTATATACTATGTGCCAGGCACAGTGCTGAATACTTTATTACAAAAAGAATTCTAACTTTGACGGTAGGTACATCTTCAAAAAGACATTAAGTTTAAAAAAATACCTAGATCATTTCACTTTGTAGGCATGGACATAATCTTGGTAGGGTTTAATTCCCAATTTACAGCTTCAGCATATTGAAAAGAGAAATCTTTTCTCTTAAATCTGGCTTAGAGAATCCTGACTCACAGAAACTCCCTGGATTTTATACTTCTTAAATCTAATATGAGAGAGTTGGACCAGATTAGTTCTAACATCTTTTCTATCCCTAGAACTATGAGCTTATAACCAGATTTCCACCATGTTCCATCTACACATGATATAGATACAATTTTATTTCCAAGTTGTAGATGTGGTATAGAAAAAGTATTGGATTTCAGGTTAGAAGACTAGGGTTCAAAGAATAAATAAATCCATATTTTTTCTGTGTTTTATGATATAAAGACATTAGATGAGATGAATTATAAGGTCTTGTCACCTCTAAAACTAGGATCTTCTGTCTTTTCTTATCTATTTAATAATGGCATCAGGGTACATGGAGGACTCTCTTCCCTCCAAACCTACCTTATTTAAAGCCCCAAATCCCTTCATTCTCAATAAAATGCTTGGATTTCAGGAATTGTCTGAAAGTGACATGCACTCCCAATACTTTTAATTATTTCCCTTGTAATAATTAGGCATCAATCTTCTGACTCATAAATTTGCCATTTATTCAAAAATCTAAGAAAGGAAAATATTTCAGAACATAAAGGGAAAATGAGCAAGAGATATTAAAGTTCTCTCTCCATTTGGCATGCTTATTTTTTTTAAATGTTCTGTGCTTCAGGGGAGAAAGAAGAAACTCTAATAAAGAGGGAGGGAAGTTTCCAAGAAAGTTTAAAAGGTATTTTCCTCCTCAACAAGTTCTTCTTACTGCTAAGCATAGGCTATTGAAAAATACAGTTAGTCAGCTATAAAGTTGTAATGGAAAATAGTAAAAGCAGTGAAATGTACAATTAAGGATCACACACCCCAGCTATCCTCTAGTTCATTAGTCATCCTTCTATCTCAGCCCAGGAGATTTCTCAAGTTGAAGTAACAGTGAAACCAATGTTAAGGTTCACTCCTTTTTATTGTGTTTCTCTGCATGTAACAATGGTCTTTTAAAGATGAGGCTGAACAGGAAACGTGCTCCAGGTCTTCCATTTCTCTGCTTTGTACCAACATCCCTTTCTCTAGAAAGACTAGCTGGGTTGCTATATACCTCTCTCCTTAAATGCATTCTTAGCTATAATCTTCCCTCAAAAGTGATTTTTTCAATTTTTCATTCATATACAAATGGGGCAGATGTGGTGATGGTTTGAGAGTTTGGATGTAAGCATTCATCATAGAATGGAGAGTTAATGAGACTGTCCTCAGTGGGGATGCAAGGGTCTGGGCCATTCTTTGGATGCAATGGGCCAACTTAAACTATCTGTTACTCTGCTTGATCCTCAATGTTTAACCAGGTGAAATCTAGTTAAAATAATCATCCAGTAAAACCTGAAATAGAAAAACAAAGGTACCAAAGGATAACTTGTACCCTGGAGATCCAGGAATGAGAGGGAAATTTGCTTTTCTGCTAATGGGCTGAATAGCCTCGGACTTAAGCTGTCCTTTGTACCAGCTCTCAGAGCAATTTCCCCTTCTATCTGAGTTCCTGCTATACAGGATGTATTAGAGGCAGCTCATGAGAACTGATTGTTAAAATTTCTATGTGAGCATTTACATTATGGGAATTGACAAATGCTATGAATCAGGCTTTTATTTATTTTTTTCTTGATTGTCTAAAGTTAAGGAAATATAGAGGATGCTCATGATCATGCTTACACACACACACACACACACACACACACACACATATATGTTCTCCCTACATTATTTTTCAGAGAATTTAACATTTATATTTTTATAAACATATTTTAAATGCATTTATTTATTTAAGTGTTAAATAAATAAATGATATTTAAAATATCATTTATGATATCATTGCTACCATACATGGGAAGGTAGGCAGAATCCACACCCAAGGCCCCAATATAACAAAGGCCCCTTATTCATGTATATGAGCAACAATAAGAACAGCTTACATCATCTCCTGTGAATCTTGCAAAAGCCCTGTAAGGTATGTTGTGTAAGTATTATCTCTCCCATTTTAGAGGATGAACTGAGATTCCTAGAGATGAGGTAAGTGTCTGAGATTATGTGGGCCAGGAGGTAAATGTGGGTTTCCAAATTCAGAATCCTGTCTACTCCTCAGTGCTGGCTATTAAACTCTCAGAGTCCACTGAATTATGGATAAAAAAGGTTTGGGTTCAAATCCTTTCCCTACCACATACTGACCCTAGGCAAGCCATTTAATCTGTCATTGATCCAAACAATTTTTAAAGACTCTTAGCTTCAGAGCTATTGAACTGTATAAATAGAAGGATTTTACTCACCTCCACCTCTCTGCCCTGATGGAATCACAAGTCAAGTCCAAAAAAATTCTAGCGAAAATCCCTTATTTGTCTTTAGTTATCTGAGTCTTTCATGGGGATGTGTTATTTGGTGTGGCTTCTTTGGATGATTGCCTGAGTGTTCTGTCTCCTTCTGCTGCTGCAGACATAAATGTAACCTTTACTCTCACAACTTTTTTTTTTAAAAAATATAAATAGTAGTTAATTTTTTCCACGTTATATACCAAGAAAAATTTTAGCTTCCTTTTTTACATTTTGAGGTTAAAATTTTTCTCTCCCCTCCCCCTCCCCTCTTGCAAAGATGTTAGTTTCATATAGTTTAGACATGCGCTGTCATGTGAAACATATATCCATATTAGTCATAGTTGTGAATGAAGAAACAGTTCAAAAGAAAAAAATGAGAAAGCACTCTCCTCTTTTTTCAACCCTATTCACTATCATCACGCCATCTTGAAAATGATTCCCATAAAGATGGTACCATAGGGTACTGAAGGAAAATATAAGCTGCTGATATTTAGGGGATTGTGAATAATTAAATTTCCTTTCAACTTCCTACCTGGTTTCTTTAAGATCTACAGCATTTGACCTCTTATTTGATTCATGCACAAATTAGTCCTATCTCCTATGTCTTTCTTTCCTTATCCTACAGGACTTGTTGAGCATTGGATGGTTGAATATAGAGGGGATTTACCTCCCAATTTTATGGGGTATTCAGTGAATAATGATGACTGTTTACTTCATGAGATCATTTTCTCATATGTAGGTTTAAACAGTCCACCCAATAGAGTTCTGAGGATGTAAAAGGCTCATAGATATTTTGAGTCTTCTCTGCCTAGAGTGTTAATGACCAGACAATAACTCACCGAGAAACACTACCAGAGCTTTTTCTTCTTTTCAAGCAGCATTTGCAAGAGACAAAATTGGCTGTCTACACAATCTTAATTCATCAGGTAATTACTAGCCCTTGCTCTGCTTTGTCCTATATAGATCCAGTCTCTGGAAGATGAATTGTTCCACAGAGGGTTGTGAGATTTTTGCCCTTTCCTAAAGAAGGGCCTGTTTTTATTGACTATAAAAACCCTATACCATCCAAACACAGGTTATCTAGTATAATATAATCAATCAACAAGGCTTTATTAAATTTTTACTATTTACCAGGAACTGTACTAGGTGTTGGTAGAAAAAAACAATGAATGAAATGATCCCTGTACCTAAGGAGCTCCTTAAAGGCAGAGATTCTTTTTGTTGTTATTGTTTCCTTAGTACCTTGGCTCAATGACTTGTATGTAGTAGATGTTTAATAAATTGAATTGAATCTTAAAAGCTTAGTTATTTCTAAGAATAGTACATTTCCCACCTTTGTAACACAATAAATTCTTGAATACTCTTTAATATCATTGTTTAGTTGAATATTCAACACTTTGTAAATTAGGTAAGAGCAAATTTATTTTGGTCATTTGGCATATAGGGAAACAGAGGTATAAATTGCTTAGTAAAGTTTTTAATTTTTTCCTTTTTACCTACCCTAGTGAAAGAGAAACAGTTGAACTCCTGTGAGTAGAGGAGACTTGCGTTCAACTGTTTCTCTTTCACTAGGGTAGGTAAAAAGGAAATTTATTAAGCTTCTACTATATGTTAGTTATTAGCACATAGCATTTATTTAGTGCTTTATCTTTACACATTATCATTTTCTCCTCATTATCTTAGTCAGATAATATTATCCCCATTTTACAAATGAGGAAACCGAGGCCATAAGAAGTTCAGTGACTTTCCCAGAGTCACCTAGCCAGTAGCTATTTAGAGCTATATTTGAATCTGGCTCTTCTAGACTCCAAGTTTAGTGCTCTATCTGTTCTGAGACCTGGCTGACCTAGGTCTTAAATATTTTTAGGTGCATAACAAGGATTTGGTAATGATTACAATGCAAGTACTTTTATAAAAAATACACAATGGTGTCTTTTTTAGTATAGAAGTTCTAAATCAGACATGTTTTAGGAAGTGAAGGGAGGAGCATAGAGCATGCTAAATGACCAAAATAAATTTGCTCTTACCTAATTTACAAAGTGTTGAATATTCAACTAAACAATGATATTAAAGAGTATTGAGGAGGAGGAGGAGGAGGAGGAATTTATTAAGGAGAAAATGATAATGTGTAAAGATAAAGCACTAAATAAATGCTATGTGCTAATAACTAACATATAGTAGAAGCTTAATAAACTCCCTCCTCCTCCTCCTCCTCCTCCTCCTCCTCCTCCTCCTCCTCCTCCTCCTCCTATTATAATAATAATATTCATTTAGGGTCTGGGGATAAAAGGGTAGAGGAGTCCAGTTTGGTGAGACAGGGCTCATACAGACAATATTTGTAATGCTTACCAAAATGACATTCTAAGAGACATCTGAACAGTGCAGAGAAGTATTGCTGAGAAGGTCTAGGAGAGTCCCAACCTGGAGGAACACTTCCTAAGAGAAAAATACATCCCCCTAATCAGACAGAAAGAAGAAGATAGCAGCTCAGAACATTAATGCATCCTATTAATAAGATATGTATGGGGAATAAGGAAGTACCTGGAAATGGAGTGAATGTTTCTGATGGGATGGTTTAATAAATATAAAGTACTGTAACTCAGGGATCAGGAGACTGTTACATCAATGCCTCTTGGTTCTTCTCCTATTTGATTGAATGCTCCTTTTGAATGTCTAGATAAGGATCCATCCACCTTCCCTTATTGTGACTGCTCTTCCCTGGCTTTTTCCCAAATTTTCTTCTCTTATCTCTCCATATTCTCCTTCTTGATGATATCATTTGCTAGATTGAGTTTAAGTATTATCTCTATAGATGACTACAGTGGTTATCTATTTTCTCTTTTGCGTTGCAACCTGTCTTCTACTTTACTTTCTAGCTATATTGTACTTACCTACTCTTCCAATAGTTTACGATCTCACCAAACAGTCTTTCATTCTGTTCTTCACATAAGATATAGCATCTCTTGTCTCCGTACCTTTCTATTGGCTGTCCACCGTGTTTTTAATACATTTCTTCTCCACTTTTGCTTTTTAGATTCTCTTCTTTCCTTTAATACCCAGATCAAGTTTGATTTTCATAAAACCTTTCCTAATATCTCCAATTGCTGGACCTTTCTCCCCAAATTACCTTGTGTCTATCTCATATTTATCTGTATATGTTCCTTGCCTACCATGTCTAGATTGAAACTCCTTGAGGGAAGGATTGCTCCTTTTCACCTTGAATTTTCAGTGACAAACAGTTCCTTAATTTTAATAAAGGCATATTGTGTATTGATTATAAGTCCTCAATGAATTGATTTCCAATGGCTCTTATGGGGAATTTTGAAGGCTCACTAAAGTTTCTCAGACGTAACTTTGAAACCGTATCTCCATAGTTGTGAACTGGAAATCTTCTCCAAAGGCAAACATCATCAACTGGGGAAATTAATATAAAGTACATCCTTATATTAGCTTTGCAATTTGTTGCATGAAAATAAAAGTAGTAATCAAGATTGCTTTCAATGAATGAGAGGTTTAGTTAGTTATGATAATGGATTAAAGCTTAAAATCACAGAATTTTAAAGGATCTCAGAAGTTATCTAATCCCTAGCTTCTTAAATTGTGTTTTTTGACCCCATAAAAGATCTTATAATTGAATGTGGGAATTGCCAATTTGATTTATTAACAGTAAATGTTTGATTTGCATGCCTATTTTAAACAACTGTATGCCTTGGGTCATATAAAAATTTCTTGGGTGAAAGGGGGCACAAATGGAAATATGTTGAAGAAGTCCTGGTATATAGGATTCCCATCCTCTTCTCACTTTAGAGAGTCTCAATGAAGTTTTCTTTCATACGACTTGGGAGGAGAAAACTAGTTTAATTGTGGCTTGGAGAGGGAAGAGAAGAGAGAGATATTTCTGCGAGAGGGAAAAGGGTTGAGATGGGCTGGCTGAGATTTGTTGAGAGAGAGAGAGAGAGAGAGAGAGAGAGAGAGAGAGAGAGAGAGAGAGAGAGTGTCTCCCTTCTTCCCTTTTGCCCCCACCTCTCTCTTATCTCTCTTTTTCTCCCCATCTCTTTTTCTCCCCATCTCTCTCTCTCTCTGTGTGTGTGTGTGTGTGTGTGTGTGCCTGTTTCTCTCTTTATATTTCTCTCCCAAAACACATACACACACACAATATATGAGGGGAAGACAAAGCTACAGCCTCCACCTCCTTCTCCAGAGGTTATTTTCTTGTGACTCACTCTGTGGGCATGTGATGGAAGGGGCTTTTATGGTGGGGAAATTCTTATCAACTCCCGCTTATAACTGCCTATTGATGACACACACTGCTTCATAATGGGAGTGCTAAAATTGGCTTTTACTTCCTTAAACCATCATTGTATTGAACCATGTAACCAGAAAATCACAATGCAGTGATCTTTCTCTACACTAATCCTTCCATGAGCACTTAATGACTTGTCTGTTCATCTTGGAGATAATAAACCTTGCAATGGAAGCAATAGCTGTCTTGGTGACTTTGCATAAATCATTATTTGTAAAAAGTGAAGGAAAACCTATAGCTGGAAGTAGAGCAATGTGATGGCTCACCATTTAGGAATTAGCTTTGATAATTGCTCTGGAAGCATTAGTAATGCACTGAAGAAATAGATGCAACCCCAAAAGCAAATATTATCTCTTAATGTGATCAATAGAATGGCCTTCAATGTGGAAAGAGAAATTATTAAATACCCCAGAAAGGTTTGTCTGAGCACAGCAGCCTGGTAATGGAATCCTTGCTTTGGCAAGTGTGTGTGTGTGTGTGTGTGTGTGTGTGTGTGTGTGTGTGTGTGTGTGTGTAGGAACAGGGCACTGGAACATTTAGAAGGAAGAAGGAGAGTTTGCTATTTAACAGCTGAAAAACAAGGTGGTTGTTAAAGGGGCCAAGTGTCTCGATTGGAGGTGGTGCATGGGAGGGTGAGGATCAGATGGTTAATATAGTCACTAATTACATTTTTACAACTTATTTCCTTTGATTAGAAAATATAGCTTGAGTGTTAATAGTTTTCCTAAATCTGGATACTTGGAAAAATGTAGTTGCTTTTCCTATTTGCATTTTTATAGCCCCTGTTTCTTTAAATTAATCCTTAACCTCCTCCCTGCCTCAACTTCCCCAATACACTCAGACAACATAGAATCTTTCTGTTTTTCTCCTATCGTTAAGTTGAGAAAAAACAAGTATTTTCCTATAGCAAACAAACATGGTATATCTCTGTGAAAATCAACTCCAAGGGGGATAGACAAGTAAATAATATATTCCTTATATATTTATCTTACATTATATTCCTTATATATATTCCTTAAATATTACATTAAATATGTAAAATATTACTTTTACAATTCATTTTAGGTTGTTTGGCTGATTGCCACTGGGCTCAAGCTGTTCTACAGCTTGCTGGGTGACTGAGAGCCAGCCACTCAACTTCTCTGAATATCAGTTTCTCCATCTGTGAAATGACAGGGAAGAATTAAGCAGCTCCAAAGTCCCTTCCAGCTTTAAAATTTTATAATGCAATTCATAGTAATTCAATAACCAACACTGCTTAGACACCTGTTGTGTACCAAGCGTTGTTAAGCACTGGATTAGAGGCAACATTTCTTGAGACACTGTGTAGGCCCTTATGGGGTTAAATTCTAGCAAGGCCATGTCACACACACATATAAGTGCAGCACAAAACAATCCTTGATTTATCTATGCCAGGCCTTGGTCAAAGGGCTCAGCATCTGCTGCAAATCCAATTTAATTCAATTCAATTCAACAAATATGTACTGAGCACTTCTAAGGCACCGTACTAGGTGCAGGGGGATGCAAAGACAAATAGAACACAGTCTCTGCTCTGAGATCTAGTAGAGCAGGAAGAATAAATTTCAATAAAATACCCTCAGATAAGGCAAAGGAAACTTACGAAACCGTGTAAAGAGCCCTCCTGTTTATGACTCCCATCCAGATTTGGGGGCCTATGTGATCACCCCATCATTGGTCCAAGCATAAATCATCCTGAGAAACCCACATGGATGAGGGCTTTTAATATCTGTTTTGCAGAGGAAACAAATTTTTTTCCCAAATGTTAGACCCAGGATTGGACCCTAGACCATCCCAGTTCTAAATCCAATAATTTTGATTCTACCAGGATCCCCCCAAGAAGACCATAATCTGGAATATTGATGAAATTGCTGCTAAGGACAGAATGAAAATAGCCCTGATGTGGCAAGGCGAATCAGTAGGAAACCTTATTCAAACTAGCTTTCTCAAAGGCATTTTAAATAAAGAGTTACAGGAGAAAGCACTCTGGTTCTGGGATTTGATTTCTGCCTTTTCACTTCCTCCTTTTATGATCTTTGACAGAAATCATGTAACCTCGAAGGATCACTGTTTCCTTATTTGTAAAAAAACATCTTGTCGCATTATTTTTGTTCTTTAGCTATTTTTTCCCATCATGTCTGATACTTCATTTGGGATTTCCTTGGCAGAGATACTGGAGAAGTTTACTATTTTCTTCTCTAGCTCATTTTACAAATAAGGAAATAGAGGCAAGCAGGATTAAGTAACTTATCCAGCATCATACAGTTAGTAAGTGTGTGAGGCTGGATTTGAACTTGAGTTTTCCTGACTCTAGTCCCCAAATTCTACCCATTGCACCACCTAGCTGCCCTGTTTACAGTAGGCGGCTTCTAATGTCCTTTTCACCTTTCAGTCTATGATTGATCCCATGATTTTTTGTCCCAAATATATGGCAAGAAAATCACACGCACAGAAGAATCCAGAGTGGAGTCACCTCTAGGGAATTGGCTACTCAGGAAGAGATCTGGCTAGGATTGTAGAATCATTGATTAGAAGTAGAAGGAAATTTATAGGCCCACCCCTTTCCTATTATGGACAAAGAAACTAAGGGACATCAGGGTTAGGTTCAAACCTAGTCTTCCTGGGTCTAATGGTGTAGCCATGAATCCAGGTTACTAATTGAAACTGAATTGAAAGGGGGAGATATTTCAGTGTTCACAAATTGTATATAAGCTACAAAAGAGACAGTAGGATAGAGGAGGCAAATCTCTGGATATGGAGACAAAGATCTGGGGTCATGGGACTAAATGAATCACTCTAATTCTATCTGCACAACAAATAATTCTATCTGCACAACAAATAATTCTATCTGCACAACAAATAATCTCCAGTCCAATCATGAGGATTGGATTAGATGGTCTTTAATGTTTCTTCCAGTTCTCAACATATGACACTAAAGCCTTTAGTTTTTCTTCTCTCTAGCATAAAAACCCGATTTCTATATTATTCTGTTGGAAGCTTTGAGGAAAATTTTCAGATTTCTAGTAGGCATAAAAATGGCTCACCCACTGATGCTACTAATGAATATTTGCTTGAAACCAGGAAAAACAAAACAAAACTTCTAATGATACCTGGAGACATCAATGATCATCTCCCAGCAGAGATGGGAGGATAATGTTGGGTTTAATTATAGGTAATCCTTTAGGGAAAATTAGGTGGCTATTCTTAAGGTCCCATTCAACTCCACAGTTCTGGGATTCTTCTAAAATTGGTCAAGAGAAGGAAATAGTTTATCCTCTACTTAACACATGTGTAAATAGTTTTGTTTTGTTTTTTACTGGTTTTAATTTATTATATATACATATTATATTATATATATATTATATTATATATAATTTATTGAAATATTCAACATGGGTTCTAATGAAAAGTCATTTCAGAGGTTGTTTTTGTTGCTTTGATTTGAAAAAATCTCATTTTAGTAATGATCATCTTCTTCTGCATTAGTGTTGTTACTCTTGGGACAGATCTGTAGATATCCAGAGGTGTTTTTCTCCTTTGAAAAGCAAGGAGAAAAATAAGGGAGAAGGGGACCTTGAAAAGCCTTTTTGGGAGGACTATAGATTAGAGTTCCATCTGTAGCATTGTAAAATGCTATGTGCCCTCCTTCATAATCAAGGAAAATACCCACTTTCTGAATTGGTTTACATAAAGGAACATTTTGATTTGAACACCGCAAGCGAAAGTCACTGTCAAATGTGAAGGCTACCAGGGTAAATTTATCTCCGTGGACCTTCTGGATATCGCCCTTCCTTCTGATTGATTTTTTACAGATGCCCACTTCCCACTCCCTGTTATTTCCCACCATTACTTCCCAGTAGTGCTTACCTGAAGTGAACCTCTGGATAGCCAAGACGCAGACAGCCAAATCAAATCTTTCTGGGTTGTCAGGTAGATCCTGTGGGACAGAACTGTATTCAACACTCTGAAAATCTTCAGACAGGATGAGATGAGGATTGGCTGTTTTAGGATCCAGACATATATGCCTATGGAAAGTCAGCAGCATTTCTGTCACTCCAGACATGGGGTGCATACTCCATCTGGGTGCAGCAACCATTGGATTTTGAAGAAGCAGCTCCTCACTCCTTTGTAATAAGTCTTTTGCATCCTGGAGTATTTCAAGGGGAAGCTTGTCATAATTATTCTCTATTTCTGAGATCACCATTTTGAGATTGTAGATTGCTTTGTCCATTTTTGTCTTGCTCTCTTCAAACTTTGCCAGGTTGTCTTTTGCTTCTTGATTCAATATCTTCAGATATAGCTCTTTTTCTTCTGACAAGAGCTGGTGCTTTCCCTCAAATTCAGACTTAACAGACTGCTTCTTAACCTGACTTTCCAGCCTGAGTCTCTCCAAAGCCTGCTTCTTTGACTTCATTAGCCGATTAAAGATCTTTCGAAACACAGTTTTCTTCCTCTTCAAAATCTCTCTTGCTTCCTTGTCTAATGTTTGCAATTTAATCTGTTCTTCTTCCCCAAAGAACTGCTGCATTTTCTCATATTCAGATGCAACCAAGGCTTTGAGGATGTGGCCTTCCTTTTCCCACCGTGCCTCTCTGATTTTCTCAAATTCCAATTCTAGTTGAATTTTTTTCTTCTTGAGCCTTAAACCCTCTTTCGTAGCCTCAAGCTTCTCCATGCACTGACCGACAGCCACTTCCAGTAGAAGAACTTTGTGCTCCTTGTGATCTGGGGTTAAAAAGCAAGATCCACACAAGGGTTTGTGGTCCTCCTCACAGAAAAAGGTCTGTTCTTTCCCATGTTGGTCACAGATGGGTGGATCCCGGTTGCTCTGCAGTAGGTGAGGTCTTAGCATCTTGGTAATATTCGCCAGATTCTGCATGCCCCTATTGCACACAATATCTTCAAATGCAGAGGTTGCCCCGCAAATTGGGCAGATTTTTGGTGAGTGGATTTCTTTCCAGAAGCTGAGAAGACACTCCTTGCAGAAAGTATGGCTACATTTGATAAGCACTGGGTCAATGAAATAACCCGAGCAAAGGGGACAGCTGGTATCCACTTTGAGGCTTTCAAACCAGGTTTTGGCATCCATGTTCTTCAGCCTTTTAGGTTCCTCAGAGATAGTCAACTCAGGATATGATACTAGCTCTTCCCTGAGCTCTGGAAACCAACAAAAGTACAGGAGTGAATGTGTTGGGTCCTTTTATAGGGCTTCCCTTTTAGCCCCTCCCCTCATCTATCAAAGTGTGAACTACCTGATAACTCAAGCTTCTTACCTTTGTGAGAGTTCACAACTTTGTGAGAGTTCGCAACTTTGTGAGAGTTCGCAACTTTGTGAGAGTTCGCAACTTTGTGAGAGTTTGCAACTTTGTGAGAGTTCACAACTTTGTGAGAGTTCACTTTTCCATTTCATTCTATTAATGGGGCTAGGAATTCACAATGGTGTTTACACCTAGGCAATTCAGCACAGAATTGCTTTCTACAATTTGGTATTTTAACCAAAAAAAGAACCCCAGGTCATTGTTGATTGTGTCCAAATAATTCTGTATTTCCTGCCATCTTATTTACCAAAGTTATGTTTTTCCCTTTCCTTTCCCCTTTCTCCCTTCCACCCTCCTCAGTATTTTGCTTTTATTGACTCCCTCTCAAAAACAATCTTCCCCCCTTTGGAGCCCCTCCCCCTTTTTTACTCCTTTCCCCTGATTCTTCTAATTTCCCTTCTACTAGTCTATCCCTCTTCTTTTTCTCCTTTCCCTCCCACTTCCCTATCAGGAAGGACAAGTTTCTCTGTGAAACCAAATGTGTCTGATATACACTTTTAGAGCCCAATCTGATGAGAGTAAGATTTACACAATGCTCATCTCCCTCCCTTCTTTCCCTCAATTATATTAGGTTTTCTTTGACTCTTCATGACATTTTACCTTATTTAAGATCCAGGAAGATATGAGGTCATGTCCTATAGGGCATGACACTTACTGACCATCCAATCATAGGTAAATCATCTAAGCTATTAGTGCTCTAGTCAACTCTCTAAGATTTTAAGTTGCAGAAAAGATGCCACCTTGAATCAGTAGGAGTTCCTAATATCAACTAAAAGGCAAGCCCAGTTTCTATCATTCTTTCCTGCTAGCACAGATCCATAATGGACCAATGGAAGGGGAAGGTGAGGGAGGTACATGCTCTCCAAAGCTACCATTCATATGTTTTCATCCTTACTTTATGCCTCCTGCTGTCTTCAGCCTTTATTCATTTCACTATTCAGTCAGCAGGAATTTATTATTATATTATTTTTTATGTTGATATTATATTAGGAAAACAATTTGTGCCCCTGAGGATCTCATGTTCCAATTAATATAATATGAATATGTATGTAGAATATATATATATATACACACAAATATAAGTATACACACACACATATAATTAGGTTCATACCAGATAGATACAGGATAGATGGAAAATAATCTCAGAGGGTAAGAACCAGTGATTGGGGTGGGGTAGAATCTGGAAAGTTCTATTAAATATGGGATTTCAACTGAATCTTGAAGAAGCCATGACTCAGAATGCCCTCCACAATAGGACAGCAGTGACACTTCCTTTGGACCCAGGATTTACTCCTCTCCTTGGAGACTGATTAGTATCTACCCTACCAATAACATTGAAGAAGGGTTAAGTTCTCAGTAAGAGCTACTTTATTTAATATTCACTTACAATGCTCCTGAGACTATGATGTGGGGATAAAGGGATCCATCTGGTTTGATTACGCTTGGTCCTTCCCTCTGTCTTCATCGTGGAAGATGGGGACCCAAATAGTACAAGGGAATGAGTACTGGTGACCCCACCAAAGGAGGTAATCTGATCTTTATGGGTGGATGAGTAGTAGGATGTAGGACACATATAGAGGTGAAGAAAAAGTAGAGGGTTCCCCTTTTTTCACCTATGTATTTCCCCCAAGTCTACCTTTTTCCTGTCTCCAAGACAAGAGTCTTCCATGTTGGTGGACTATATAAATTAAGCAGGCATATCTGCCCCTAGGCTGGCTATGAACAATGGCAAGGCTGGATAAGAACACATTATCAAAGAATCGTTGGCATAGGCAGGTCCACCCAAGCCAGTTCATTCCAGATTCAGAACTCCAGGCCAAGAATTGACTCAGGGTCTGCAAAAGGAGCTGGCATAGTCTTTCATGATGCCTTTACTGCCTTTGAAATGGCAGGTCTCATTAGTTAATCCCGATCTGGAAGTGCCAAAAAAGCTTCCAGATAAACCCCTTTCTATTTGGATGCTACCATGTTTGAGGTAAGGGACAGCCAGATCCCATTAGGACCTCCTCTCCCTGGGGAATCAGATTATAGGCAGCTTTCTCTGGGCTACAAATGCTGGATGATCCTTTACCTTCCTGGTCAATAAATAGGAGAGTTCAGAGGGCTTCTGGGGACAAGAGTCTGCAGCTTTCAAGGCCTCAAATGTTTCCTAATAGGTAGCCAGTTTGGACAACTGGCAAAGCTCCACCATTTGTAGAGTGCCCAGGGGAAACGACAATACAATGAGGACCTTGCCTTTGTACTCTCTATGGATCAGATGTAGGACTTTTCCCAAAGAGAGCTTGGACTGAATAAGAAATCAGAAAATGTATTAGTTGTAAAGGGGCTAATCCTGGTCTGGAGAGGAAGAAGCCAAGTGTGATAAGGGAAGCTACTTGTGATGTCACAGGACTATCGTCCATTAACAGAGTGACATCAAGGTACTGATGTTAGGGGGCCTAAATGGCAAAGTCAGCAGTGCCGAACTTGAAATCAGAAAGACTCACCATACATCCTGCTTCAGGACTTATTAGTTATGAGAGTCGGGACAAATCAGTTAACTCTTTTGACCTCAGTTTCCTCATCTGTAAAAAATGGGCATAGGGTCAATTAAGTGGCAAAGTGGATAGAGCACCAGACTTGGAGTCAGGAAAAATTGACTTCAAATCCAGCCTCAGACTCTTACTGGCTGGGTTGCCCTGGAAAAGTTACTTAACCCAGTTTGTCTCAGGGTCATACAGCTAATAAGTGTTTGAGGCTGGATTTGAAGTCCCAAAGATGAGACTTCTTGATTCCAACCTGAGTGCTGTACCCCCTAGCTGCCCAAAGGGTGACTGATCCTGCCCCCCAATGAAACAGCAGAACAAAATGTTGAGACAACAATGTATATACACCACGAATCTCAAATTATTGTGAGTTTAGGACTTTGTACATTGTAAAATGCTACCCAAAAGTGAGTTCTTCATGTAATTGCCATGACCACAAATTTTAAAAAGGTAGAAGACGAGATTAAATAATAAGGGTAAATTTAAGAAAGAGTTCCTTGAACCTATATACATTTCATCAGAAAGACTGACACCTAGAATGACCTGAGACAAAGCTCAAATCCTAAAGATAACAAAGAAGGGTTATGTTAGCGGCAAGAAGATTCACCACTAAAAGATAGATCACTATTTGGGATTGTTGATGTAATGTTAACAGATCACAGAGAGAAAAGAAAATGATCCAACGTCTAATTTGTTCCTGTTATCTTCAACAAGGAGAATGATCTTCAATCTGGAAAGGGTAGAACAGATGAGGCTGAGAGAGAATTGAAGCTCAAGATAGGAGAAGAGACAGGAAAAGGTCACCTAGATGCTTTAAATGAGTTCAAGTCTCCAGGGCAGAGAAATTGCTTGCAGATTTAATCATGGAACCATTGTTGATGATTTTGGGGGAAAAATAACTTAGAGGAGAGGAAATGTGCTGACTATCGGAGATCAGCAAACCTTATCCCAATTAAAAAAAATCCGAAAGGTTTTTCAAATTATAATGAGCTATTGTCCGGGAAGTTTCAGAGGAATTATAGAAAGCCAAGAAATGAAACCAGGAGTCCACAAGATTTGTATGATGCTTGTCTGCCAATATATATTAAATATAAGTCGATCACTCTGGCTGAAAGAGGATAAAGAATTCTATATAGAGTGAGAATGAATCGATTAATTCAGCAAATATTTATTAGGATACAATTATGTACCAGTTACTGCTCTAAGTACTGGATATGAAAAAAAAAACAAAAACAAAACAAAAGAAAATTGTTCCTGCCTTCAAAGAGCTTTTCATTGGGAATACTAATATATATATAATGATAATATGCAATTATAAAATATAAAATGTCTACAAAGTCAATATAGAAGTTTGTAGGTTTATTTTGAGAGAGAACAAAGATATCTCCTGGGGGGACAAAGAAGATTATGTGATTGAGTCAGAATGAATTTTGAATTTTTAAAAAATAAATGGGATGAGGGAGAACATTGCAGGAGTGGAGGTCATCCTGAACCAAAGCATGGAGGATCAGAGATGCTATGTCACACAGCATACAGCAAAGAGACCAAGTTCTGCTGGCAATTATGTTGTCTAACCAGTAGTAGTGTTGGCCTTTTTGGAAAGGTGGATTTGAACCAGTTTGTAAAGAAACTTAAATGCCAAACAAAGTCTTAGGGCTTTTGGCCATTTGTTTGTTTCTGCCTTTTGTCCTGGAAGCAGTAGGGAGTCACTGAGACTATTTATTTATCTTTATTTTTTAATTTATTTATTTATGTTAACACACATGATTTTATGAATCATCTTGGGAGAAAAAAAAAAAACAGAGCAAAAGGTAAAAACCATGGGAGAGGAAAAAAAAAACACAGAAAAAAAGAAGTGAACAAAGCACATGTTGATTTACCTTCAGTCTCCTTACTTCTTTTTCTGGATGTAGATGTCACTTTTTGTCCATAGTTTATCAGGATTGCTTTGGATCACCTTACTACTGAGAAGAACCAAGTCTTTCAGAGCTGATCTTCACACATTCTTTCTGTTATTGTGTACAATATATTCCTGGTTCTGCTTGTTTTATTCAGTATCAGTTCACGTAAATCTTTCCAGGCCTTTCTAAAATCAGCTTGTTCATCATTTTTATAGAACAATAATGTTCCATTACCTTTATATATTACAGCTTATTCAGCCATTCCCCAATTGATGATCATCTACTCATTTTCCAATTCTTCGCCACCACAAAAAGAGCTGTTACAGATATTTTTGCATATGTGGGTTCTTTCCCCTCCTTTATGATTTCCTTGGGATACAGACCCAGGAATGGCACGTCTGGGTCAAAGGTTTTGCAGTTTTCTATCCCTTTGGGCATAGTTCCAGATTGCTGCCCAGAATGGTTGGATCATTTCACAACTCCACCAACAATGCATTAGTGTCCAGTTTTTCCCACATCTCCCAACATTTGTCATTATCATTTCCTGTCATCTTGGCCAATCTGAGAAGTGTAAGGTGGTACCTCATTGTTGTTTTAATTTGCATTTCTCTAATCAATAGTGACTCAGAACATTTGTCATATGATTATACATGGCTTTAATTTTATCATCTGAAAATTGTTCATTTCCTTTTATCATTTATCAATTAGAAAATGACTTGTATCCTTAAAAATTTGACACAGTTCTTTTGCTACTTCAAATGAGATCTTTAAAAAAAGAAATTAGACCTTTATCAGAAACACTGGCTGTAAAGATGTTTTTCCAGCTTTGTACTTCCCTTTTAATCTTTTTTTCTGTTGATTCTGTTTGTACAATTTTTTTAATTTAATGTAATCAAAGTTGTCCATTTTGCCTTTCATGTTGTTCTCTAGTTCTTCTTTGGTTGTAAATTCCTGTCTTTTCCAAAGATCTCATAGGTCAATTATCTCTTATTCTCCTAATTTATTTATGGTATCATTCTTTAAGCCCAAATCCTGTACCCAATTTGATCTTATTTGGGTATGAGATGTGAGATGTACCTCTAATGCTGAGGTTCTGATATTATTTTCCAGTTTTCACAGCAATTTTTGTCAAATAATGAGTTCTTATTTCAGAAGTTGGAGTTTGGGGGTTTATCAAATACTAAATTATTCTAGGACTTGATTATTGCGTTGTTTGTATAAAATCCATTCCTCTGACACATCACTTTATTTTTGAGCTAGTACAAAATGGTTTTGATGACTGCCTCTTTATAATATAGTTTTAGGTTTGGTACTACTAAGCCACCATCCTTTGTATTTTTTCTTATTAATTCCCCTGGACCTTTTGTTCAAATAAATTCTGTCATTTTTTCTAGTTCTATAAAATAATTTTGGAAGTTTATTTGGCATGACACTGAACAAGTGGACTAATTTAGGCAGAATTCTCATTTTTATTACATTAGCTCAGCCTAGCCACGAGCAATTGATGTTTTTCCAAATGACTTTGTGTGAGAAGTGTTTGGTAACTGTGTTCATATAGTTCTTGGATTTGTCTTAGCAAAAAGACACCCAGATATTTTATTTTGTTTATAGTTATTTTAAATGGAACTTTTCTTTCTATCTCTTGCTGCTGGGTTTTGTCAGTAATATGTAGAAATGCTGATGATTTGCATGGGTTTATTTTATATCCTACAATTTTTCTAAAGTTATTAATAGTTTTGAGTAGGTTTTTGGATGATTTTCTAGGATTCTCTAAGTATCTCATCATCTGCAAAGAATGATGGTTTTATTTTTCATTGTCTATTCTAATTCCTTTTTTCTTATTGCTAAAGCCAGCATTTCATATATAATGTTGAATAATATTGGTGACTATGAGCATCCTTGTTTCACCCCGATTTTATTGGGAATGCTTCCAGCTTCTCTCTATACAAATAATTCTTGCTATTGGTTTTAAATAGATACTGCTTATTATTTTAAGGGATGCTCCCTTTATTCCTATGCTCTCTAGTGCTTTTCACTGAGACTTTCTGAGGAGAGAAGTAACATGATAAGATCTACACTCTGGCAATATCACTTTTTTGATTCTGTGGAAGATGGATGGCAAAGGAGAAAGATAGGAAGTGTAGGACCTGTACTTAGCAAGGTAAACTAGGTGACACAGTAGATAGAATGCCAAGCCTGAAATTAGGAAGACTCATTTTCATGCATTCAAATGCTACCTCAGACATTTACTAGTTGTGTGACCCAGGGCAATATTGTCTGCTTCAGTTTCTTCATCTGTACCAAAAAAAGTCAGAGAAGGAAATGGCAAGCCTCTCCAATATCTGTGCCAAGAAAACTCCAAATGTGGTCTTGAAGAGTTACAGACATTAATAAAAACAACTAAGCAACAGCAAAGCAATATAGTTAGGATAAGAAGTGATGAGATATGAAATAGGTGGTGATGTGTGAATGGAGAGAAGAAGAGTCCATATGAAATGTTATAGAGTTAACAAATTGGCAACTGACTAGCTAATGGGAATGAGGAAGCAGTGGTCCAACTGTACCTCCAGAAGTAGTTTCTGCCCAGATGTCCAGTTAAAATAACAAGTACAGCCATGCATTTGGGGCTAAACAATTCTCTATTTAATTTGTCAATGCAAAATTTAAAAATATCTAGTTTTATTGAGGCATTCAAATTCCAGAATTTAATGCTTATCTTTTCTTAAGGTGGGCTTAGATGAAAAGTTAGGAGTGGAGGTGTGAATTTAATCCCTTATTCTTAAATGGCCTTTCATTTGAAGTGGTGGTCAAGTCATGTGGACCTATCTAATTTCTGAAAGCTGGAATTTGTATATGAGAAAATAATAGTGTCCAGGAAGGATATTTCTGTTTAGAGACTTTCAACATGATAGCAGACCTGGAAAATTTGTATACATAAGGGATGAGGAAATGGTTGAGGAGAAACTGGGAAATGGAGCCTTGAGATATGAGAGGACTGTAGACCTGACATTAGTACTAGTATGCAAAAGGCTTGGAAATTGTGTAAGCTATTAATTTTTAAGTTGCTTATCATATGATAAAGCAGCAAATGTCCTCACCTAGAGAACTCTAAAAGGGCATGAATCACATTGTATTGGTAAGTCCAAATAAACTCTACTAGGACTCTTGATAGAAATATAGACCTTAAAGGAAGGAGAGGATTTTGAGAAAAAGACAATGAATTCTGATGTGGATATGTTCAGTTTGAGATGCACATGAGATTTTGAATTAGAGATATCAGGCAATTGATAATATGAGAATTAGACTCTGAACATTGATTATAGTTGTCTACACAGGTTTGGAAGTCATCTGTGGGAAGATGGTAATTGAACCCATGGGAGCTTTTGAAATGAAGGAGAGAGAGAGAGAGGAGAAAGAGAGAGAGGAGAGGAGAGAGAGAGAGAGGAGAAAAAGAGAGAGAGAGAGAGAGAGAGAGAGAGAGAGAGAGAGAGCAAGCAAGAGCAAGCAAGAATAGGAAAGGAAGAGGAAAAAACCCTAAGATATAATCTATGGTGAATAATAGTAAATTGAGTGGTGAATTAAAAAATAAGTAGTAAATAAGTGAGAGCTCTTTGGAGCTCTCCATGAGAAAGCAGTACCACAGAAATCTAGAAGGGCATGGTCAAAATGCCAAACACTAAAGATTTCCAGAGGACAAGAACTGAGAATTGGATTTCAAACCTGAGTTCCTGGGTTCCAGTTCTAGCCTGGTCACTTCACTGCTTGTGTGACCTTAGGTCTCAGTTTCTTTGTTTGTAAGATGAATGGGTTGGACTAATTGATTCCTTTTAAGCTTTAAATTTGTTATTCTACGATTAACAGTATAGATGTCCTTGGAATGAGTGAAAATGTAAGCCAGATGGTAATGGTTTGAGAACCAAGTGGGAGGTAAGAAAGTAAACACACAAAACAGATATCTTGAGAGGAAAAGAGGGTTTTCTTCATTTGCTTGGGTTTTGCCTATAAGATTGGTAGACATGGAAATCACTTATGAAAGAGAGCATAAAGGAAAAAATGATTATTCAAAGGAGAATCAAAACCATTATTAATTAATTTGTGGAGAATCAAAACAATTATGGTGGAGAGAAGCTGACATGTAAGAGATAGGGGAGAAGATACTCTGAGCACAAAACTTGTACAAAAAATACATGACTCTTCCCCTAACATTTAAATTTGAACTGCTTCTAAGGAACGATGTGGGAATCGGAGTCCCAGGCACCTCCGGATATGATACATTTTGCTCCTCATGCCAGGAAGAAGAGATAGCTTCTAATGGGTAAACTGGTGACTGCCTACTGAGTGGTGCAGAACTCTGCATATGTAGCACTGGGATGTGCCAAATCGGAGGCTCTGCCATCTTGGAGCCCATTTGGAGGTGTGGCAAAGAGCCTGCAAAGCCTGCTTCTGGTGATTCATGTGGTAATGAAGGATAGTGCTAGAAAAAAAAAAACCCTGCAATGACTGAATTTCTAGGCAAGAAAATGAGAGACCTGGGGACACGTGCTATTTTGATCTCTTCTTAGGCTAGAAGGTTGGGGTTTTGGAAGAGAAAGGTGGGTTTGAGAAGTTAATGTGTTGGTTGGTCTTTTCCTGGCCTTTTTAACTTGTCTGCTGATCTGTCTCATAGATGCAAGAATCCTCTTGATATATAAAACATTTAAATAAGCTCTGGGTAATTTGTCTTATATAGCTCTCAATTCTCAATTCTGGAGAGAGGTTGAGATTTTCATTTAAGGGCACAAAGACATACTTTGAGATGATAAAAAAAAAAGTTTCCTACTTAATCCCTTCCCCCTCCTTCCAGCTATAGGTTATTAGATCTCTCAAAACAATCCTCTGCCCTCCAAAGCCAGTCCCATCAGCCTCTCTTGAAAGGAACAGTAAGCTGTTATTGAGCTTTTCACTCTTTCCCCACTTTTATGTTCCATATTCAGTAGTTTAAGATACTATACCGAGGGAGTGGTTGATGTAGCCCCCTGCCATCTTGTATAATGATTTGAAAATATTGTATATCAATGATCTTTAACTATCCCTTTCTAAGAGTCACAAGAAGGAGGAGGTACTTCCATTTGATAACTTGATTCCTTCTGAAAGGGCAATATATTAAATAATAATAATAATATTCTCTTTTTTGGTTTCTATAGTATATACATCTATACATATAGTATATAGTATGCATATGTACATACATATAGTATATATTTGATGTATATAGTATATACATCTATATAGTTGATGTTTTGAAGCTAGATTGGGTTGAATTTTTACATGTTAGTTCATTCTTTGAGGTTGGGAAATATTATTCAGAAGGGTTTGTTCTTTTTAACAACTCATAAGAATTTGGCAGCTTTTGTTTATAAGTCAGTCCAAATTGATGTGCCTTCAGCGATCTGAGGTTATTCTGGGTGGCAGCTTACTTGGTCCAATCTGATTGTATCTACTCCCTCAGACTTGACTGCTACTCTCACTACAAGAGAGACTTTGTAGTCAACCATCCCCTTGAGTTACAAACTCAAAGGGTATTTCTCCCTTTGGCAGAATAATATATTGAAAGAAATTGGCATTTGCACGCTGAGGCATCCCACCAACACCAAATTGCATTTCTCGTCTCTGCAAAAACTCTTGCCAGGGGATTTCAGGTTCTGCAGCTTTTTATACATTGTGTAATTTCAAATCCTGTGCCTTCAGGACTTCCTAACAATCTACTTCTTTTTTTTTCATGTTGGGTATCTGGAACTGTTGGAAGGCTTCCATTACATTTCTTACACAAATATCTCAGGTCCCTTTCCCAATGAGATCTGGGCCTTTCCCTGGAAAAAATAAGTTCTAACCTAAGTCTGTAGTCCCACTATGATAGAATATTATATTCTATGGAAGAGAAAGTCTATTAACATCTACAGCTGTATCTGGCATTTCAAATGACTTTTTCTTTGAAGTTAATTCTAATAATTTATCTCCCGATACTCCTTCATTAATTAACATCATTTTAACTCTAGGTAGTATCCTCTCCTCCTCTGTGAGAGGTTTGATAATCAGACTCCAATTACTTTCTGAAACCCCTATCATACTAGGAACTTTAGAAGGGTTTACATCCTCATATAATTTATGGAAAATGGATAAGGTTTTATTTTTCTCCTCATAACTCTTAATTAGTGCTTCACATTTCCTTACATTTGCAGTAGCATCTTATAAAATATCCCCACTATCTTTATTTCTTAGATTGAATAGTATGCTTTTTTTTTTCAGAATTCTCCATGGAGCTCTCTGCATTATTAAAAAGCCAGTGCTCTAGACATGGTATATCATTATTACTCATAACAATGCAATATTCAAATAATCAAAATTATCTCACTAAAACTGACCTGACTTGTCAAGAAAAAACCACCCCAGAAGACTGTTTGCTTACTTTTTCTCTATTAGATTTCCTTGAAACTAAGCGATCCAATAAATCCCAGCTGGAGAATCCTTGGATTCCAACCAATGAAAAAGACATCACAATAAATCCTGGACAAGTCTCTTAGTATAGTCCTGATTTAGCCATAGACCTCTCCATGTGGGCATTGTAGCCCATGGCATGGTACCCTCCACCCCTCTCTGCAAGGTTGTTCAGCTTCACAAATCATATTTGGAAGTTTTCCCAGAGTGGGGTACTGGCCAAGGCCACTCAAACTCTCAGGATCCCAGATATAATCCTTGTCCACTCTTACTACTCATCACTAACAATAGTTCTATTATAGTCCGTATAGATGAGGTCTCTTGTGCTTTCTGTTATACAAAATCACCATTAAGAATACCAGTAATTATGAAATATGAAATATTTATTTAAGGCAAAAGCAAGAATATTCATAATACTCAATTGTAGGTAAAACTAATAATAATAGCATATATTCAATAAAATGCAAGAGCAAGAATAACAAAAATATAGCAACTCACTCATTAAGCAAGGTTGTATTCTCCCGCTAATGTCCAGTATTTATGAGGGAGATGGGTGTACACTTGCTGAAACTTTGCAGGTAAATTAGTAAGGAACATCATTTGCCAAGGCCATGTGATGGCCACGGATGGCGTGTCTTGATGTCTTGAGTCTATAGATAACAATCTGCTCCAAGAATCATTTTTTATCTCAGGATACTTCTCTGAATTCTATTCCTCTACTAATCCCTACGGCCATACAAAACACTGGTCCCCTACGATGGACCAAGGAGGCAATGACAAACATCTTTAATACACAGCTTCCCTTAGCAGAGTGCTGAGAAAATGGCATAGACTTTCAATGAAAAGCAGATCCCCTAAAGCCCAAATGCTGTTAAACTCCTCAAATCTATTGTGGGACTTTAAAAAGTTTCTCCTCAAGATAAAAATAGCAAGAGGATCATATGTATACTTCTTCTAGGTAGATATTAACACGGCAGATTATATCCAAATTTTAGCAAATCCAAGCCTTTTTCCATAGCACCAAATCCTAGATGTTTGTCCCCCTCAAACCAGAAAGAATCAGAGAAGCAACGACCATCACCTCTGAGAGGTTTTCCCTTTGTAGATTTTAGATAGTACCAGAGAGCAAAAAATTCAAACATTTTTCTTTTCAAAAACCAATCCGCTCTCAGCAAAGCAATGCTTCTCCTCCAATCTACATGGCTCCCAGCCAAACAACTGCAAAGCTTTTCTGCTAGATCCATTTCTTTTTTTGTAAGAAGCTTTTCCTTTTGCTTCCTTTGTTGTTACTGGCTTCTCTTGCACTCAGTTTTCTCCGATTCTTTTAGCTTTTCTGCCTTTCTCTTCTAATGCTTTAAATCCGGAACTCTTTGGAAGCAATGGATTGTTTCTAACTGAAGTAAAACTTAAAAGATTGACTAAAGCATGGCATTCTGTTGTCCTTGTATTATCTTCCCATAGTTTCATGATGGTTATTTGATTTAATATAATTGTTAAAATTCTAATAGCAATCACATGTAAAAGGAATGATTGGTCACAAAACATTGTTCTATCATTTATCTGAGAATCAATTTTCTTTCATATTTTCAGACAATCTGTGACTCTCCTTGACAATTTATCTGAGAGATTATGTCTTTTCAAGCTAATGGCAGCTGTTTTCATCACACAAATATATTTTTTCTTTATCTTCCAGCAACCACAATATTTATATGTTAATGAAATTAGTACTTAACAGACACTCATGTCTATATGTACCTCATCTTGGTTAAGAAATATCTTCTTTTTCTTGTATTTGTTAAAGAATTAGCTTCCAGAGGATCCATGTAGATAAAATGAGATGTAATCTGAGCATCACCTGTCTACTACTTCAAAAAACAATTATAAAAACTCAAATATTGAAAACTTATAAAGACAGAAAAAGAAAGAAGAAAAAAACAAGCTATGATGCAACTATTGCATAAATGAATGAATAAATAAATACAAATCTATTCTCCAGCCTGTTATTCCTGATACTCTCATAGGATTCTTCTCCTTATCATCCACTCTTCCCCCAAACTCCATGTGCTAGTTCAGGGAAGCCTTACCACAAAAACTAGTGTAATTTTAAGCAAACTCCAGAGTTCATCTCTTGCCAAGGGATCCATGCTCCCAGGAGAGATAGAAACCTCTATCGATTCTTGAAGCACTTTGGTCTTTGAATCTTGTTGCATGCTGGTCCATTATATTTCACAGAGGTTTGCAACCAGTAGAATTATTCAAAGCAAGAAAAGGAAAAAAAAAACTTAATTTCAAAGGCTTTTTAAGAAGTGCTCTTCTCTCTTATCTGTGTCCTAGGAACAAATTTCCAAATAGGAGAGTGATTACATATGCATCTACATGAGTGTATTTGTGCGTACAAATGTATATATGTATGCATAAGTGTAATTAAATGCATATCCATGTACTGTATACATGTGTGCATGCACACATGTGTATGTATATGTAGTATATGTACATACAGGCATGTGTATGTTTATATGTATATGATAGTCACACTCAATGCATACATAATAGGGAGCTCACTTCCTGATTTATAAAAGTTAAAATAAAAAAATCTTTTTAGCATATTTCTCTGTATGAGTTCCATCTATGATCTGACCTCATATTTTTCAAAAAAAAAATCCAACTTCACCCTGCTAGTGGTTTCTTAGACAGGGAAATGGATTATTAATAACCATCGCCTCATATGTTAGAAGACAGGAAGGCTATTGTCAACTCTTCCCTCAGGTAATTATTTTGAGTAAATAAAAATCAGTGGAAAATGAAGCATGGAAAAGGAAAGATAGAAAGCTTTAACATTTACTTTTCACCAATGCTACCATCACCACCACTACCCAGGGACAGACTTGTAATTGAAGGAAGATAATAGCAGAGAACAGGGTGGAACCCAAGTGGAGAACAGTTTTAACCACAGTAGTCACTAGGAGTCTCTTGGGAGCAATGTTCCAACATGGTACCCTCACTATTTGATAGAACCAACTTGCCCAACAAGGGAAGGGACGGAACAATGATGAGCCTTCAAAAAGAAAGGACGTGGATGCTTTGAGTAAATTTTCATCAAATGAATCATAGAAGAATAAGCAGAGTGGCCAATAAATGCTGTCATGTAATAGACATGTATACATATGCATACTTATGCATGTGTCATGTATTTTATGTCTGTATTTATTGATTCTTCCTTAAAAGCATGTTTATGAAAGGAAAAATCCAACCTTTTTTGGTATTGTCTGGAAACAGACTGCTCTAGTTGTGAAACTATTAAATTAATTGTCATCAAAGAATCACTTTGCCAAAAAGAGAGGACTGACAATTTTGCAAAATGTTTACAATTCTTTGTGAAATTGTAAATTTCTTTATCTGCTTTATCTAAAAATTATCATCACAAAATATGACTTGAATGAGTTTCATACAATTTATACTTTTGAAATTCATAGCTGTCAAATTATAACTGGGATTTCTTTTACCAGTGTACAGAAATTTTGGATTTACTCCCCTAACACATGCATATGCTACAAATTTGGATAAGTCTCATTGTTCTAGGGATACCCCACAATGGGCATCTTCTTTTATACTGCTGTCTTCTCAAGGCATTATTCGAGGGTGTTCTCCCCACTATTGACCTTATAACTTTAATACCCTCCAGTGATGGATTCCCAGTTTCATTTGGCCAATGATAAATTATCTTATTAAAAATTTATTTAAAAAAAAACCTATTTTCTGAGAAGACACACCAAAAACAAAAATACAAGCCATTCCCTCCAACCTGCATCCATCCATTGTCTCCTGTAATACCTTGGAAGTGGGGAGTCTTAACTTGAAGCTCCAAAACCAAATCTATAGTTTCATTTTGGTCAATAACTTCCATCATTCATCAATGTATATGTGACTCCTCTTAAATTTTCATTATTAGAGATTTGTCTGATGTCCAGGGAAAAGAAAATATCCTAAATTCTTTACTTCCATAATCCACCCAGAAGGGGGATTTTTCTCTCAGAATTTGATTGGCCCATATGGCTAAGGCTTAAGCTGCGCCTTCTCTGAGGTAGCTTCCTGGTATATATGTTTCACAGTCACCCAGGAGCTTAAAATGTTCCACTCTTTTGAGTGACAGCCCTTACGACTTGGCATATATTCCAAGTCCATGGGAATTGCCGCCCCCTGACCTGCTGATGAGATTATTTGCATGTGGTGGAGGGGAGGATAAGGGTACATGTACCCAAGTTAAATGCTGGAGTCTTCCTGTTGAATATCCCTTTTATAATATGACTAAAAAATCTTTTTTTTAATTAATGGCCTACAAACAGCCAACAAATACTGAATTTCATTCCCACATTCAAGGCGATTCAAGTCTGACCATAAATAACATCAAGAACGCTAAGATCTTGGATAGCATGCTCAGAGAAATGCAGTTGTACGTCAGAGGAAGGTTTCAAATCCTCATTTGTCTGATCCAAGGCCAGTTTTCTCTCTCCTTTTTGCCTTGCTGCCTCTCCTGTGTTTCTATGCTGGGAAATTTTGTCTGCCTTTGTTTTGTTCGCAATTTTACCACAATATTATATGAATAAATAATGAGAATCTATCCTAATCTCATGGAAGCTAGGTTGCAACCAGCCTATCTTTAACAGCCCCCAGGTTCCCCCAGTTATTTGAAAGATTTTTTTTCAATAAAAGAACTAAAATACATGGGGAAATGTATCCAAAAAACATTCTGAATTGCACTCTGCAGTTAGCAAATAACAACCAGGATGCACTTGAACTGAGCAACCCACAAGAGGGTACTTACCTTCTTTGCATCAATAAAGTACAACAGCTTCTTGTCAGAGGCTGACTTTTGCTTACAGCTAGAAATCTGGCTAAACCCAGTTTCCAACCACTTAGAGACTTCAAATAATTCCCAAATTATACCTTTCTTCAAAGGGAATATCCTTTAAATCAAGTGTTTAATGTTAGGAAGATGATAATTCACATACTCATGCACCAGAGTCGACTGCTTTAATTGAGAACCAAACGGAACATGACATCCCTGATTGTGTCTCGCTTCCCCCTACCCCCAAATTGTTTTCAGGCAAAGTATTTCCTTTCCAAGACTAAGGACTTAATCAAGCCTCAAGCCCAGAGTTGTTCAATTGGGCATTTCTGTCAGCAAACATACATTTTAGACCGCAAGAAGACAAAAAGGTTGGTTTTGATCCAAAAGCCCAAGAGGTCTAGTAACATAAAGTTGTTTGTTTAAGGCTGAGTTCCAGACCAACGACTGCATGTTCAATTATCTTTGTGGGTACCCCAGAATCACAGAATCCCATTTGCCCCAAAGATCAATAGGTCATAAGGAGATGGTGTATTACATCTGTGTCCCCTCTGACAAAATCAAGTGTTGTTATTAAGGCAAAAACACAGTCAAAACAGCCCTTTCCTCTTAATGAGAGCTCCTTCATCTGGGATGATCTATGTCTGTCCAATGTATCGTAATGCAGCTGTTTGTTCTGAAATTATCTATGGTGGGAGAAGTGGTGGAAGGCAAACAAGCTCCATTTGTGACCTTATATGGAGGTTGCTTCTTCTAGGATACAAAAAAGGGTTCACGGTGGGCAGCAGGGGACTGTGAAAGTAGGATGGCTCCACTAGACGGATTGTTCCACCTGAGAGTTGACTCCCTCATCTCTACTCAGGAACAGGATTCTAGAGCATCACTGTCCAAGAAGGATGCTACCAATATTTGATAGTCCCTGGGATCTGAAGCTCCCACCTCCCTTTCTTTCCTTGCAAATTGGATGCTGATAAGTGTGGTCTATATGTTGTTGTTTTACCATATATTGTAAAGTCCCCCTGTCTCTCAAGGGTTTGTTCTGAAGAGTCAACCCCCGCCCCAAGCAACCCCTTGATAAACCTTGAGGAATACATAGATAGAATCAGGAACTATTGTAGAGTAGTGAAAATATGGAGAATAAAAAGAACTGGATTCTAGCCCTTGTTCTGCCACGAATCCACTAGGTAATTCTGGGAAAATCAAATATTATTTATGTCCCTCTGTTTCCTTACCTAAAGAATGAATAGTGGTCTTGCCCACTGGTCATAAACCTCAAATGAAACAGCTAGGTGGTATAATAAATAGGGAGCTGTACCTGAGGTCAGGAAAATCCGAGTTCAAATCCAGCCTCAGATACTCACTAGCGCTATGTGTGAGTAAATCACTTAATCCCTTAACTTCAATTTCCTCATCTGTACGATAGAGGTACTAACACCTCCCTCCCAGAGATGTTGTGAGGGCAAAATGAGAGAATATTTCCAAAGCTCATTATAAACCTTACATTGCTTAGTCATTTTTTCTGCATGTCTCATTTGCGACTCCATTTGAGGTTTTCCTGGCAAAGATACTGAATTGGTTTGCCATTTACTTTTGCAGATGAGGAAACTGAGGCAAACCCAGAAGTGATTTGCCCAGAGTCATACAACAATTAAGTGTTTGGCACTCTATGCACTACCTAGCTGCCCACAGAACTTAAAACACTGTACAAATATACATTATTTGTTATTATTATTATTATTAATTATTCAATCTCTATGATTGTGTTTCCTTGACTGAGAATGACTATTTGCCTTATCTATCTACCAGGTAATGATGAGACTCTAGTGAGAGAATGAATTTGAAGCCCTGAGAAAGTAGAAAACATTTTCCAATAAAAGGAATTCCAGCTGTTATTTTTATTGTCATTATTATCATAACAGTGTACCAATGTTTCATATGATATGACAGTGATCCTGGAATCTCAGAAGTTAATGACACTTAGAACCAGGTAATCCAGTGACTATTGTCCCAAACCCAGCTGTACTAAATTTGGAGGAGCTTAAGACTAAGATGGCCCCAGAGTGAGAGACTCTTTGGTCAGACATCATCTATGAAGTTATATAGCATAGTGGCTATCTGCTTCAGTGGAGGAAATTAGCACACTGATTTTGAAATATTGAAGCACTGAAGTCGATCTTCTCTTAGCAAATACTGCCAGTTTTAGACTCTCAGATTCTTCACTTGTAAAATGAAGGGATACGAAGATGGCCTCCAAAGGCCATGTCGGTTCTGGATCTCAAACTCCAGTCTAATTTGAATCCAGTCAAGAGCCTTTAGAAAACTACAAAGCAAATGTCCCATTGGCATCTCAAAGTCAGCATGTCTAAAACAGAATCTTTTCTCTTCCTCCCATTCCTTAACTCCCTTCCTTTCTTCCCAGATTTCCTATTTCTTTTCAAGGCACAACCATCTTCCCAATCACCCAGGCTGACAACCACGTTATCATCTTTAATTCCTCATTCTCATTTACCACATGCATTCGATCCATTAATAAATCTTGTCTTCTCTACTTAAGCACAGTTTGTCAGTAGTTATCTTCCTCTCAACTTGTACATCACCACCCTAGCTCAGGCACCTTTCCCCTGGATTACTGTGATTGCCTTTTTAATAGGCTTTCTGCCCCAAGTCTCTCCTTAGTTCATCCTTTACTTAGCTATCTAAAGTGTAGGTTGACCATGTTAGCTCCAGTTCCTTCTAAATAAACTCTATGATTTCTACTGTTTGCAACTGTAAGCTCATCACAACATGATCCCTTCCTATATTTCCTATATGGATCACACTTTATTTTCCTCCACAAGTTCTTGAATCCAGCCATCACATGGTGTGCACCTGCTCACATATGTATTTATCTTTGCACATTACACTCTACTTCCTATCTTCAAGACTTTGCACTGACTGTTCTTCAAGCCTGGAATACTCTTCCTACTCACCTCTTTTTCTTGGTTTTCTGTCTTCCTTCAAGACTCATTTTAAAGTCCATCTTCTTCAGGAGATCTGTTCTAGTCTCACTAAACACTTGCTCCTTCCCCTCTGAAATCACATTTCACCTCCTGTCCATTTGTCTTATATATATTTATTCATTTACATGTTGTCTCCCTCATTAGAACATGAACTCCTTGAGGGTGAAGGCTGTTTTGTCTTTATATTTCTAGCACATTATTTTAATATATATGTTATAGTTTATTAGTTATAATTTATATTTAACATAATATGTTATATAATATTATATAGTTGGTTCTTAATTTTTCTTTTTAAATTTTCTTTATTTTCTTTTTTAATGTAGGGAATAAAACAAGCAACTAATAAAAAAAAGTTTAAAGGAAGTACTATGATTCACCCTGTCTCCATGTTTAAAACTCTGGGATTCTCTACCTATTCTGTGACATCTCTTATCTGTTTTCCTGGCTTACTTAGTTAATATCTTTCTGTCTGATCAAAATCAGAGTATTTCTCAAAGTTCTAAACTTTCTCTTCTTCCTCCTTTGGAAATCTAATAGCTTTTTTTGACTTCAACTAATAACTACATAGATGAAACAAAAAACTCCTTGAATCTATATTATGTGTCTATTCTATGCCATGTAAGGTAATCGTTTTTGTGTCTGGGTCTGGACGGCAGACTCCCCAGAAAAGAGCTTTTCAGGACCAATTCCTAATTTAGATATGGTGCTCATATGCAACAAGGGGAAGTAGTTGGAATGGAGACTCCCAGCTATGCCAATTTGTGGCAGGTGTGTTGGTGAGTGGTGTTTGTCAGACTTACTCATTTAATGAGAGCTATTAACTACCTTGAAGAAATAGAAAGAAGCAAAAATATTTATTTCCCCCATCTGTTTTCCTTCCATTTTCTTTTCCATTTCTCCCAACTGGGATCAAGCAAAAGTAAAGCTCTTTACAGGTGCACTTTTCTTTTACCAGTTTCAATAAGTGAAAACTTAGATTTTTCTAAAAGAGAAATTAAGAGCTTCCTGTTCATTTTACAGATGGATTCAATGCGGGATACAATTGAATAAACATTTATTAAACATCTACTATGTATTAGGTAACAGGAATAGAAAGATGAAAATAAATTAGTTCTTTCCTCAGGGAGAGGGAGAATCTTGCATGTGGGTAAGTGACTACAAAGTATATTCAAAGTCAATACAAAGTCATTTCAAGAGAGAAAAGCACTAATGATTGGTGGAATCAGGAAAAACCCATGGTGGGAATATAGCACCAGGGCAGAATTTTCAAGGGAAATGGAGATTGTAAGAGGGAGAAATGAATAGGGAAAGTACATTAGGCATGGGAAACAATCTATGCAGAGCCACAGAATCAAGAGACAAATTTTATGCTATTTTGATTGGAACATAAAATAACTCAGAGTCAGCTAGGAATCAAAAAATAATATGGAATTCATATAGAATCAGGGAAGCTTTGTTGAGGTCGATTTGTGAAGAGCCTTAAACACCAGGCATGTTTGTCTTTGATCTTGGAAGCAAAAGGGAGCCACTGAAACTTCTTGACGAAGGTCATTGACATATCTTCGTAGGAATATAAATTCAACAATTGTATGGAAGATGGATTGAAATAACAAGAACAAGGTGGAAGGAATTGATTTTATTAGTTAAATTTGGATTAATTATAAGTTTATAGTTAAATATATTGTATATGTTAGAGGCTATTAATTGTAATTGAATAAAGCGTATTATGTTGCAGTATATAATATTATCATGCCTTAATTCTTTCTTTTTAATTTATGGAATAAAACAAGCAACTAGTGAAAAAACATAAAGGAAGGAGTTTTAGCAGTAGCAAATCTTAAATTATATTACATAGTTTATTAGCTATAATTTCATACTCAGAATTATGCTATATTATATTATATAAAAATTATATAGTTTATTGGCTATAATTTTATTCTTAAAATTATATTATGGCATATTTTATAGCATTATATAATAGTGTAAATTTTATTAGCTTTAATTTTATAGTTAAATTATTATAATATAGTGTTTTAGAGATTTTTGCTTATAATCTTACAGTAATTGCATTATAGTCATGTTATATACAATTATGTAGCTTATTAGTTATAATTTTGTAGTTAAAGTTATATTAGTTAAACTAATGCAAATGGTTTAAACACTAATTAAACAAGTTAAACAAATGCAAATAGTTCAAGAGGGTTTGAATTAGCTGGTAGTGTGTGACTACAGAAAAGGGGATAGTCGTGAGAGATTTGTGAAAGAAGAATTAACAGGATGTGGCAAATGATTGACTATGCACTGATATGTATCTGAAAAGTGAAGGTTGCAAGTCTGAACGAATGGAAGGACAGTCATCTATAGATGTCATCAAAAGAAATTGTGTAGTTAGGAGAGGCGAGTTAAATAAGAAACATGATGACATCCATTTGGGACATGTTGAATATCACTTGTACCACAGGCAATTGTTAATTTTGTACTGTTGCTGAGATGAAAGAAGTGGTCTGTATATATAGATGTGAAATGATGGAGATGAAAATTAAAATTAGTATAACTGATGGGATCACAAAGAGAGATGTTTATGTAGTAGACAGGAAAAACAAGTTAATTTATCTATCACGTCATCATGGTGCCATAGATTAGGATTGAGTTAGGAAGCCCTAGATTTTAATTTTAAGACTACTACTTACTCCCTGTCCTATCTTGGTTGTATTTCTCTGGAACTATTTCCTCATCTATAAAGCACAGATGTTGGACCAGGCTCAAAGATCCCTTGGATTTCTAATTTATTATCTTATGATCCTAAGAGCTCACTGATCCCATAAAATGAGGTATGCCTTTATGGAAGGTAAGATTACAAAATGGAGCAGCAGATACCTCTATTTTGGATGGGAATCATTAGGCAAAGGCAAAAAAAGACTTAGCAGATAGTTCTACCACAGTCTTCCTTTTGACTTTTTTTTAATCTTTAGCTTATCTAGGGAGGGAAGGTGATGAAGAAGAAGGTCAATTGGTCATGTCTGGTCATCTACTCTGCCTTGTTGGGTAAATTCCAAATCTTTGGAAAACTTGTTCTAGGTTCAGAAACACAGTGAGTTCCTTCAGTGAGCTTTGATTATTATATGTTATTTCTGCTAGTGAAAGAGAATAGTTACATGTGATTATCCAAAGCTGAAAGGCCTAAATCAGTAAGATAGCAGTCATGAATTTGACGACTGGTGTCTAAGAGGAGTTTAAAACATAAGCTAATGCCTGAACAAATTTGTTAAATTGTCCTCAGCATTTCCATGTGGATCCTCTTATTTCTCTAAATTCTTTCACAATATTGCACTTTTGTCATGATGAACACAACCTCTCTTATCTAGGAAGCTGGGTTTTCCAGCTGTGGGACTGAGGAAGCTTTTTTCTTTTTGTTCTCATATGGTCGTAAGTGATAAGAATGCAAAAGCTGCTGTATTCTTAACTTATTTTTCCCACGAAAAAGGCTCTATTCATATGCAGGGCAATGCCAGTTGTTATTTTTAATCAAATCTGATCTAGTAACTTAATGAAATCATTGTCATTGAGGTATAACCCAGTCACCAAAATCAAAGGAAGAGTTTGATTTTTTTTCCCTCATAATTTTCAGTCTCCCGGAGAACTTAGACTCTTTTAAACAGTACAGATGTCCACATCATCCTCTTCTCCTTTTCTTCTTCCTTTCCTTTCTTTCTCTTTTCTTTTTTGTTCTCAATTTATTCTCTTGCCTTTCCTCTTGCCTCTGGCTATATATCCTCTTCCCTCTCTTCCTCAAGTCTCTGCCATATTGCAAATTTCTCAGAGCTTTAACATGTTTTGTTCCATGTTGAGAAAAATAAATGAAAAGCTAAATCATGACTAACTCAGTCTCTGACATTTCTTTGTTTTGTGTTGCCCATCACCTTTTCTTCCTGTCTTTTTATATTTTTTGTAGCCAATTTGTGAATGACAAGAGTTCATGCTTTAACCTCTTGAAGCAAACATCATCTTTGGAAAAACAAAATGATATAAAAATCTCTTTCCATTCACACACATCATTCTCTTTCCTTTTTCTAAAGCTGTGTCAAAGGCTCATTTAGGGTTTTGGAGATGTACGGGGCTGGTCTACCAATCTATTTTCCATTTCTAAAGTGAATTGCCTAAAATTATTGGTCATTGATTGCTTCCTGTCTGACCTTTTTTTTTTCTTTTTTGGTCATCTGACAAATCACTCTTTGGCTACTTGCTGTGAACCAACGACATAAACTGCCTTGATAATGAGCCAGAAATGGCCTATCGGGCAAACCACAAGAGATTTTGAAAGTTCACTGTACAAATAAAAAGACCTTAAGGTAAAATGACAATTCTTTAACACAATTTGGATCAATATTTTATATGCAGCAGCTTTTATAAACATTTTATATAAAGAAATTGCTGCAGGGAATGATGATCATCAAGCAAACTTAATAAACTTAACTATATTTGTATTACAAATAGGTATACACATATACATATACATTTATATACATGTACACACATATACATGTAAATATATTAATTTTGTATTTCATACCAATTATGTGATATAATTATTTATTCTATACACTTGCACACACATATATATATATATACATTAATGTTCATGTCTACATATATATATATATATATATATATATGCTATATTGGTTCTAATTAATATATGTTTAGTTTTTTTCTCTAACAAGGTCATGTGAGTGGGGCAAGGTTTATACCTCCTTCTCATAGCCTGCAGAACAATACTAGGTAGAGAATATATACTTAGCATTTGGTTGAATTGCTTACCAAATGTTGACTTCAATGGCTCCCTTCCATCAGGATCAATTCTCAACTCTTCAGGCTTTTAAAATCCAAGCTACCTTTCCAGTATTAGCAAGCATCATTCCACTTGGCATATGCTAAGTTCCCGGCAAATTGACCTTTTTGATATTCCTCACACATGACACTCAGTCTCCTTCTGTGCATTTTCACTGACTGTTCCTCATGTCCAGAATGTATTCCTTCCTGATCTTCCCCTCTTAGAATCCCTTGTTTTTTTTTTCTTTAAATCAGCTTGAGCACCGCCTTCTACATAAAGTATTTTTGATTCCCCAACTGTGCCTTCCTCCACTGATTTATGTTGCTTCTAGTACATGTTCTATCACCTCAGAAGAATGTAAACTCCTTGCAGGCAGGGAACTATTCCATAATACCATAGATTTGGAACTAGAAAGGACTTTTACAGTCACAGAATCTTATTTTCCAGGAGAAGAAACTTGGAAAATAAATGAATTCATTATAATTTGAGAAGGCTATAATATATATTTCCCAGAATTTCTCATCTTTCTCAGTCTATATGCATGACAATTGTAGCCTCCTAACATCAGGGTCAGTCCTTGGTTATTCCTTCATTTAATCCAAAGGACTAACTCTAGTAGCTCCCATATGAGAAGAAGGAGGTTTAAGTCTAGTTTCCTAAGCCGAGGACTTGTAGCACTTCTCAAATTATGCTGCTTTAGGCAATGGCATGAGGTGCACCCTCAAACCAACACTACTCAGATTAGTAAAATAACCCCAAATTTGATAATCTACAAATTGAAATTCTGAGCTACTCAGTTAGTTGACCAAAAGCCCATAGATTAAAATTTAGATAAATCATTTAGCCCATTTTATATTAGAGAACCTGAAGCCATCATTTCTAAAATATATAGAGAACTAAGTCAAATTTATAAGAATATAAGTCATTCCCTAATTGATAAATATTCCAAGGATATAAACAGAAAATTTTGAGAGGAGAAAATTAAAGCCATTTATAATCATATGGAAAAAAATGCTCTAAATCACTATTGATCAGAAAAATGCAAATTAAGATAACTCTAAGGTGCCACTTCATACCTCTCAGATTGGCTAAGATGACAAGAAGAGATAATGATACATGTTGGAGGGGATGTGAGAAAACTGGGACACTAATATTGTTGACATTTGTTAAGTCATTGCCTTTTTCTCTAGAGCAATTTGGAACTATGACCAAAGGGCTCTTAAACTGTGCATACCCTTTGATCCAGCAGTGTCACTATTGCGTTTGTATCTCAAAGAGATCATAAAAGAGGGACAAGGACCCACAGGTCCTTGTTTGTAGCAGCCCTTTTGTAGTGTTGAGGAATTGGAAATGGAGTGGATGACTCTCAGCTGAGAAATGATGCAATTGAATATTATTGTTCTGTAAGAAATAATAAGGAGGCTGATTTTAGAAAGGCCTGGAAAGACCTACATGAACTGATGCCGAGTGAAGTGAGCAGAAACAAGAGAACATTGTGCAGATTAATAAGAAGATTATGTCAGGATCAACTGGGCTGGACGTGGCTCTTCTCAACAATGAGGTGATTCAAGACAATTTCAATAGACTTGGAATAGAAAATGCCATCCACATCCAGAGAGAATCCATCCACATCCATCTTTTGGAGACTGAATGTGAATTGAAGCATAGTATTTTCATCTTTTTTTGTTTGTTTTCTTTTTCTTTCTTGTGTTTCCTCCTCCCTTTTGGTCTGGTTTTCTTGCACAACATGACAAATATGGAGATATGTTTTCAAAAGAAAAGTGCAGCCAGGAGAAGTCAAGGGATTTACTTAAGATTACACAGTAGTAGAGCTGGGAAAATCATTTGACTCTCCATCTAGCACTCTCTCCCCCGTATTAAGCGCCTTTCATTAAAATTAAGAAATGTATCAGTGGCTGAACTGGAGGTCAACAACTCAGGAGATTTTGGCATTTGATTAGAGTCTCTCAAGCCTCTGAATGAAGACTATCTTACCACAATTTATAACTTTTTCAGAAGATGGAGTGTTGCACTTGGAGACAAAAAGATCTGAGTTCAAATGTAGCCTCAGATACTCTAGATGACCCTGGACTACTCCTTTAATCTATCCATTCCAGTTTTTCCACCTCTAAAATGGATAAGGAAATCAGATAATAATTTATACACTTTTGAAAACCTTCAAGTGTTATGGTAGTAATCATCATCATCATCCTCATCCTCATCCTCCTCCTCCTCCTCCTCATCATCATCATTTCAGTCTCACCAACAATATAGTTAACAACTTAAGGAAAGGGACTTCATTCTATGCTTCTTTTCTGGACCTATACATACACCCAGTACCATGATGACCACAAAAGAAGTGGTTAATATGTACTTTATGACCTGAACAGAACTGTGTGCTCCTTCCTCAAAGCTGCTTGAATTTAATCATTAAAAAATCTTTGTTCATCAATATGTAAGAGAGATTCATTTCCTTGAGAACTGGTCTATTTTCTTCTACATTCAATATGCTAGGAAACTCCTTGGGTCTTTAAAGTTAGATTTAAGAGTTTGAACATAAGTTTGTCATTTAACACTTTGATAAAACTTTGTTAAAAATGATCTTCAGTTAGTGGGTGCAACTTGTTTTAATAAATAAAAAAAATCTGCACTTGCTCACAAGAAAAAGGAGGTAGGGTAAATATTTGCTTTATAAAAATCCTTGTTCCAGAATGAATAAAATTCAAGAGTCATCTGATGCATTTACAAAATGATTCAATTTCCCCAAAATTGATTTTTTTCACAACTTATTTTGGAATTCATGCATTGCATAAAGTGAGTTCTACCTCAAGTATAGTCTTTTCCTAAGACTTTAACCATCCCTTGGGTTTCTTTTTTCAAGATAGTTCTATCAAAACTACCAAACCATGAAAACCATGTCCACTGAAAAAGGGAAAAAAAGAGAAAGAGAGATTTCCCCTTTGGGTGAATGTCTTGTATACATCTTCTTTATGATTACAACTGAGGAGATAGTTGTCCTTGTCCTGCTGCTGTTACCAAAGATGTGACCTTGGACAAATAACTTTCACTCTCTGGGACTTGATTTCCTGAACTGTGAAATGAAGAATTTGGACAGATGATCTCTAAGGAAACCTTTGAGCTCTAACATTTTGTGATCCCATGGTATTTGAGGGTTAGCAGGCTAGGAAACTTTGTATTTAGTCATAGTGGAAATTCAATTGGATTCTAGGCGGAAATGGACCAAAGAACAGAATGAGCACTATCATAAGAGAGAAAACTCCTTTGAAAAGACTTAGTTTTGGAAAGTTGCCGGAATAATCGATGGTTCCCCTGCATCTTGAGGTATCCAAATGGGTTTGGCTCATCCCTGAGTGTCTGTTGATGTTGATAGATAATTTGCAAATTGTGTTGTCAACACAACATTTAATCTGCTTGGAACAGCTCATAAACAACCCTTTGATTAATTCTTTCAGTCTGTGTCTTCTGGACAAGATTTACAGAGCTCTAGTTGTTTGGATGAAAAATAGAGAAAGACAAGCTGTCAGCACCAAGGAAAAAAAAAGAGTCGAGATTTTTTCCCCTTTTGTGGTTGAGTTTAAGAAGCATTTTATCAGGAATTAAAACAGATCTTTGGGACCTAACAGAATGGAGGGATTTCCGAATGGCAGTTCAGTTTACTAGTAAACATCAGGCTCAACTTTCAAAAGGCGGAGCTAAGGCTTAGGTGCTTAAACAAAGGCAGTTGCCCAGACACATAGATCAGGGAGCCCCACAAATGTGAGAGCCAAACCCAAGACAACAAGAATCTTGCTGGTTTAACCAATTAATTCCAGAAATTATTAGTCAAAGCCATATAAGAGAGCTTCCCTTTGCACTCCCGATATCGTAAGGAAATACTACAATGACATGGAAATATAAATGCATCTTATTAAACTTCCTTTTTATCAGGGTAGTACATAAGATAGATGATAGATGGATAGATAGAAAAGTTCAGTTGTGTGCAAGAAATAGGCTAATATGCATTAAAATGGAATAGGCTCTTGTAAAAGAATCTTATGAGGAAGAGAGAGAGAGGGAGAAAATTTTACTGCCCTTGTCTTTTATTATAATTTGCTACTTTCCACACCACTCCCCAAACCTGTTTAGCTGGACAGCACCTATTAGTTTTGGCTTTGAAATAATTTTCCATTGAAGCATGCCTTTTAATCAGTACCTTACTCTTTTTTGCTGGTTTATTTCTTCCAAAGTGTACTCTGTGTGTGTGTGTGTGTGTGTGTGTGTGTGCGCAGTTCTGAAGAACTGTCCATAGAATATCCTTACGTTGCTTTAAAATGTAGTGATCATCCAATAATTTAGGCATAAAACTCCAGAAATGAATGCCATTCAGAATAAGGGCCTTTCCTAGAGCTCAGGAAACACCAAGTGCAGTCCGTCGGTAGCTGATAGGGAGAAAGATCAAAGAAAATTGCTATCTAATAATTTCAGGACTATCAGAAATGCAAATAACCTGACACCACAATCCCTCTTTGAATTCTTCCTCTTTTCTGCCAGCCTCTTTTCTCAGGGAGAAATCTCATTTTTCTGAGCTTCCTTTTGGAGGGAGCACATTTTCAGCTACCTAGCCAAATGTTTCTTTTGTTGTTCACATCTGCATCTTTGGATTTGATAAAGAGTCAACAAGAATGTGGGCTGGGCTTTTTGTTTCCTTAACAAATGAAGTTCACACTGGGACACCTACAGAACACATAGGTGAAAATACCCTCCAAAGTCGATTTTTACACGGAGAGTCTTTGAGATGAAAGTTGAAGTACTCAAGAAACAGATTCAAGGTATGTTATGTCTCACACACTATTCTAGGCACTGGGAATCCAATGAGAAAAATGACACAGTCCCTGCCCTCTGAAAGCTTCCTTTCTCCCAAGAGGATGTAGCATATACCCTAAAAAAGTGACCATATAATATATATAATGACAAACAACCATTTGGTGAGGGAGAGAAAAAGCTAATAACTGGAAATATCAGGAAAGACTTTGTTTCAGTAGCTGTGATCTTCAAAAAAAAAAAAAGCTGGACATCTAGAGGCGAGAAAGGAGTATATTCCAGACAAGAGGTACCAAAGAGAGAGAGCTGGAAGGTCCAGTGGTGAGACCCAGCTACCATGGCAGTTTTTGAAGGGGTAAACTACAAAAGAAGCTGGAAAGCAAATTGGAAAGGACTGTGTGTAAGAGGCCTATGGAAATATTAGCCTAAATGAGAAAGGAGTAATTATATTGACCTTGACATCTGTCCTCATTACCCCATTCACAACTCCCAGAACCTGTTTGGTGAAAATGCCATCAAAACCCTGAGTTTTAGATCTCTTTCAAGTGAAGAGCTCCTTCTAATCATCATACCAGGAAAATGAGAATATTAAAGACACAAAGGTATGCATGTATCTAATTGCAGTAATTGTACTGAGGAAGAATTCCCATAAATCTCTTTTAGAGGCATCTTTCTGCCTGATGACTTTCATGTACTCTCTCAAACCTGGAATGATTTCAAAGCATTGTTCTAAAAAAGATTGTCTGTGATGATTATATATAAAAAGAGAAGGGGGGAAAGCAAGTGACTGGAGAGGCTTTCCATTGTGAAAGGAAATTCAGTCCTTCAGCTTGAGGCAGGAATGAAAGAGCTGAGAAAAGTCCTGCCTTCCATCCTTCTCTCCCCACCCCCCGCTGGACCACCACAATTTGTTGAAAGCATTATTGTTGGACGAGTAATATGCTGACAAAGTCTAACTGTGACGCAGCCCTCCTGAAAAATGAAGGAATCACATGCCCATAAAAAAGTGGAAAATACCTAATGGTTTTCAATCTTCTGAAAAGAGTAAGGAGCTACTGGGCTTATTTTATAATTATAAAAGCCTGATAATCTATGATGACTGAAAGCCAACATAATTTCTGAAGGGATTCTTGCAGACAGATGATATAGCCATGAATTGCTGGTAGCCATTTTTTCTTATTTTGGGGAGAACGTTTAAAAAAGACAAAAAAGTTAACAGCTTGTTTAGTTTCTAGCCCCAGGAAGCAATGATTTGAGGCTCAGAAATATCAGCGTTGATGAATGGCAGTGGCAAAATCATAACTGTGGTTTGATGGCGAGATAAACTTTCACCTCAGCGGAGAAAATCGAGATTACTGAAAGAGATCGCAAACAATCAGCACTGTCTATTCTTCTTCCTTAACTGAGCAATGTTTGAATTTGTGCCTTTCAGACAAATGCATTAATAATGTTTAGCCACTAGGTATTTGTGGAAGAAATTGGAAATTGTTTTTAATTTGTTGGTTTGATGAAGCGATACCATATTGAGCCAAAGGGGAGGGGGGGAAAAACCCTTTTAGTATATGATTTCTATTTGCATATGTAAATATAGTAAATAGTTGCCTAAGTATGTCTCTACATATATCTGCACACCCATGCAAAGAAAGACTAACTTTAGTAGACAGGAAGTAAAACTTCTAGGAGCAATTTATGAACTGTGGAAGGAACAGCTTCCTCAATGGAAGCCCTAATGAGTTCATTTACTGCATTTTGCAAGCATTTTCCCATATCCCTTTTCACCAAGTCATATGCTTTCAATTAGCTTCATCTTGAGTTCTCTAAGTCTCTTTCATGGAAATTTTTCTGCAACAAACTACACCATATTTGCTCTTTTTAATTTGCAGCAAGATGTCATTAAGGGCAGTTCTTTAATTACAGAGAGAGGGGCTGTCTAAAGAGATACCTCCTTTAGCATCCCAAGGATGATGAATATGGAATTCAAAATGTTTAATTCAAAGAATTCAAAATTCTCTAGCATACTTGGAGATATTTGGAGGTTTCTTGAAAATGCTCTTTGTAGGAGGGGTTTAAAAAGGGAGGAGGAAGCAGAGGTACCCATTTTTTCTTGTCTTGGGGAAAAAGACTCCGTGATGGTAAAAAACATTCTGAAGGGTTAAGAATATTAAAGGACCCTGTTTCCTGTAACTTAGTCCATAAATCATATTTTCCAGGTACTTTACATGATTTATGGTAGGCAGCCTGTCTGCATGATCAGGAAGTTGCATTAAAATAACAATGGATATTTGCAAAATGGAGGGCTATGCAAAGTATACACGGTCTTAAAAAGGGAGACAGGTCATGCAAAAGCTCAGGGAAGAGGAGAAATCAACAGGTCACTCATGTCCCAAAATTAGAGAGGTTTTGTAATTGGTGTGGGAGCTTTAATTTCCCTGGCACCTTAGTTGAGGTACAACGTTGGGACGAATTCGGGAGTTACTGAACAAAGGAGGTTTATTGTGTACAGGCATCGGGAACGTCACTATTTCATCAGGGTAGAGCCACGTGAGCAATCAACCACCAGATTTTTGAGGCACTAATTCTAAGAACCGGGACCTTTCTGCCCAGGGAAGCAGCAGCCAGTCAAGCTGCCCGGGAGGAGGAAGTCAAGGAATCAGGGATGCTGAGCCAAGGTGGGGAAATGACAACCACCATCACCATAACAACGGCAACAACATCCTCTGGTCTTATCATACTTATAATGGAGAGAGAGTTTGTAGTCCTGGGTAGCCCATTAAATAGCCATGTGACGCTGGGCAAGTCAATTCAACTCCCTGGGTCTGTTTCCTCATCTTTGAAATGATGGTTAATGAAATAATCTCCTAGATATTTTTCAATTCTAATATTTATTATGCTATAATAAATTATATATTATATTGACATAAAACATATATGTATAAATTATATTATAATAAATTAAAAGGATGTAGAATATGTTGCTCTATGTTACAAAGGCAAAAACCATCCTTAATTCAAATTTCTTCCTCTTGTTCTTCTCTATAAAACCTTCTTCTTTATCTCATTGTAACCTTAGGCTTTCTGTCTAAGCTGACAAACTCCATGTAGCTGTAATTATTCACATAATGCCTTTGCTCCTTCACATATGACTAATGTAAACATTTTAATGAACTGGAGAATATTGGCTGTTCTGGCCTTTACACATCCTCCTCTTAAGAGTTGAACTTCAGAGGTAGAAGGGATTTTAAAATGACTTGATCCAACCCTTTCATTTTAAGAGAGGCAATATAGTGTGTAATGGAAAGGACATCAACCTTGGAATCAGAAGATGCTTGGGTGGAAATCTCACCTCTGACATTTTCTAGCTTGTAACCATGGTCGTATCTTTTAATTGTTCTCAGCCTCAGCTTCTACATCTGTTAGATTTGGATAGTGGTATTGCCTCATAAGGTTGTTGTTTTGAAGGTCAAATGATCTAGAATCTTAGATCTCGAGTTGAAATTATTCAATCCAAAGGCCTCTATTAATTTACAATTTCTTTGTGAGTTAATAGGGATTCAATGGCAAAAAATGAAACAAGAAGCTTACCTTCTATAAGGGGTAATAAACACATAAATGCAAGTTATTTTCAAAATACAAATTGGATTTGTGGGGGAGAGGGGTATGGAGGGCAGAATTAAGGAAGACTTCATATAGCAAAAATGTCATTTCAGCATCTTTGAGAGAAATAAAGAGTTAAAAAAAAGACCAAGAAAGAGGAAATAAAATCCAAGTCACAGGGTACAGCTAATATAAAGGTAATAGAAAACAGAACATAGTGTGTGAGAAACAGCAAGATCAGTGCTCTTGGGCTATAGAGGATGAAAAGGAGTTTGTTGTGTTCTCATTGTAGAATGTGAAAAAAGAGTCTAATGTCTTTGGAACATCAATTCAATAAACTTTTATCAAATACTTATTATGTGCTAGGTACTATACGAAACACTGAGGATACAAATACAAGCAAAAACAAAGATGGTTCCGGCCCTTGACAAGCTTAAATTCTAATGGTGAGAGAAAACACATAAAAGAGAGCCAGACAGGAGTTGGTGATGGGAATGGAACCCAAGGAATATATTGTGTCTAAGTCTGGAGAGTCAGGAGCAGAAACAGAAGAAAAATGAAGGTTGCCTGGCCTGGGACTTTCCTCAAAATGGATGTTTTGGGAGTTGCCTTGTCATGGAAGAAGGGAGCCGTAGGTAGCCCAGAAATGTTCCAAAATGAAAAGGTTCAAGGGAAAAAAGTACCTGGCCAATTCCAGAACATCAAAAGCAGAGCCAAGAAAGGAACAGAAGACAAGTTGGGCTCAGTTGGTAATAAGTTTAGAAGCCAAAGAGAGCTTTATTTGATAGGAGACATGCTCAAATTGGGGCATGATATTGTCAAGTCTACACTTTAGGTAAATGATTTTGGCAATTTTGTGGAGGATAGACTGAAAAGGGAAGACATTTGGGGCAGGGTGACCATTTAGTGCAGCTGCGTGAGAGGTGATGATCTGAACAAGGGAACTTTAAAGTAAATAAGGCACACTTGCAACCACTAAATTTGTACATAAATGTCTGTTGTTATTGCTGATGTTGTTGTTAATTATACTTGAAGAAACCTAAGGCTAAAAAATCGGGGAGGTCCATGGAAGATAAGAAATTGCTGAAGTAGGACGAGAGTCTAGATCTCTTTTCTCTCAGATCAGCATTCTTTCTATGGGAATAAAGGAATAGTTTCTAAATCCTATTATGCAATCATACACAACTAGATATGCTTTTGATTTATTCATTCAATAAACACTCCTTCATGATCATTACCAAATGGGATATTTTTAAGTCCTTAAACACTTTTTAAAGCAATTGATAGATACTTGTTCCTTTGCATTCTGCTATCACCTTGGCTTTCCTTCCCTTGGCTTGCCTTCCCACAGCTTCCATTGGCTTCCCTCAACTTGCCTTGCCCTGCTTTAATTAATTCACCACACATTAAGCAATTACTAAATGTAGAGCCCTGTGCTCTAGAGGGACACAAAGTCTACATTACACAAAACGTGGCCTTCTGGATCTTATAGTTCCCTAGCAGAGAAATGAAACCTATAAATAATTTTAAAATATTACATGATAAGTACATTAGGGAGGTATAAAGAAAAGTGCTGTATGAGTTTCAAGAGGAAAATATCAAGAACTAGGGGATCAAGCCAGGCAGACAGTCAATAAGCATTTATTAAGCACCTACTATGAGCCAGGTACTGTGCTCAAGAAAGCCTCCTGGAATTGGCAGTAAATTTGGCTTTTAACGGATTGATAGCATTCCAAATCTTTTTTTTTTTTATATCTTGAATATGACTTTAGAAAGACAAGAGTTGTTAATAAAATTAACATTATGATGTCTTTTACCTCCTCCCAGTTTACCCAGTTGATTGTTGCTGGTGATCTTTGAATGTCATTTAATTCCAAGACTATGTGTCTACCTGCCAGTTTCAGCAAATGTTGTTTTTTGCTAAGAATAAAATTTAATTTTTTTCAGAGAGTTTCCCCCTTCCTGTCCTTATTTATTTATTTTTATACAGGCCTCTGCATTGGATTTGGGGAATTAAGAAGTGGTATTTTTGAAGAACTAATAATAAAGATATTCATTGTTGTTTACCTCATATTTTTAAATCTCCCAATTCATTCCTATTTTCTGATTTATTCTCTGTGAGATGAATTTGTTTGTTGGTTGGTTTATTTAGTGAATTTAATTCTGTAAGTCCCTTTCTTTGGATGGCTCAGGGAGCTATGTAAATAACTCTTTAACATGATTGAAGAGTTTTCACAGTACATACTCCCTAACATCCTAGTATCAAAAATTATTAGGCAAAGCAGATACAGAAGAGAAGAAAATAATCATGGTGCCTACATTTATACAGTGCTTTTGAACTTTCGGGAACTGGTTTTATGGCTATTTTTAACACACACACACACACACACACACACACACACACACACACATATATATATATATATACATGCATTATATATACATACACATATATATATATATATATATATATATATATATTACAATAACTCTATGAGGGGTCAGGAATCGCTTTTTTTTCATTTCATAGACAAGAAAACTGAGCCAAAGAGGCAAGTGACTTGGGGAAGATCATTTCAGATAGTTAGTGTTGGACTTGAAACTGGGACCCCATTTGTGAAGATAAAGAAAAAAATCCTTTACCAAAAATGTATACAGTAATAGAAATACATATTTTCTAACATTATAGATCTTATTGTTGAAGCAAGTGGGTATATGATGGCCTTCCAGATCAATTCCATAGACATATTTCTTCAATTGTATTGCTTCCGTACTTTTTGGTTCCTTTACCCTTTGAAGGTACCATGGACATTTTTTACATTTCTTAAAGATAGTATCCTTGGGAAGTATGGATGCTTATCCAATGCTGCTCAATCTCCTGCCTGGTCTGGGTCCAAAAATTACTTATTTTAGGAGGGCAAACCATCCTACTTCCCTACAGTGATACTAGTGACCATTTCCTGGGCTGTACTTTGATTTCTTCATGCAAACAATATTTCTGGAGGAAGAAGTTAAGGTGAATTATAGAAATATAATTCATGGCGTCAAAGGATCTATGATTTCATCATAATGGGTCCAACCCATAAAAACCCTCATTCCTTTTCATTTTTCCCAAGGCCTTCAATAAACCCTCGATAGAGATTTATCCAATATGCTATTGATGCTTCTCTGCTTCTTTTGACATATTATTGATTCCAGTGATGTCTCTCTCTCTCTCATCCATCATTTTCACTATAACTAATGCATTTCTTTTCCTGATCAGTATGCCTTTGATGGGGTCCTTTACCTTTTCATTGGTAATAATTTACTTAAGCATCCCACATATTTTTGCATGGTCTTCTTGTTAATCTGAAATTTTTATTCTTCTGATATCACAGAGTGCTATGATTCATAGCCATTGACCCTGTCAAGTATCTTGGTCCTAGTCAGATGCAATTTTGTGATGGGACACAACTTGAAAAAAGTATAAATGTAATATAATTTCACACATACACATGTAGCTTCTCCACAGACTCAATCCTTGACCCAACTCATTAGCCAGTTACATTTTCTAACAAAGATATAAGTAGGGATGATCGACTTCATATTGCAATCCTGGCAATGAGTCTTCTTCATCCATTTGTCTTTTCTTTCCAATGTGGATAGCTAATCTTAGTGTTTTTGATTCATAGTGGATCTCATTAGGGAAATCCTGTCCTATTCTAGGTCTAAATGAAATCAGCTCAATGGGGGAGGTCAGTGTATTTGAAAATCTCACCATCAGTAGGGATTTTGGACTTTGGACAGGAAATCCTCCATGCTTTTGGGTATATGCCATGGGTATATTAATTCACAACGATCCATGAATTACATGAATAATGATAAAACACACCGACCTTTATTGCATTCTTGCCAAAGTTCTTTAACATCTTCTTTTTATGTAGATTAGTCATTGATAATATAAACTTTATGAATCAGGAGATTAACCAGAATATCATTCTATTGATTTTTCAGTTCCTCTGGGCCTGGTCTCAAACTCAAATTGCATGCTTGTTTTAAATGTGTCACAAATATATTCAGATAAGTACTCCCTAAATCTTTGCTTCTCCTCGCAAAGACTTATTGCTCTGACTATATGTATAGTAGTCTGAACATAGGGACAAAGTATTATGTCCCAAGGACTTATTGCTACAAGACTGTTTTCAATAGGGAGAATGAGTGGAGGGGCCTACCGACACATTCCCCAATCTCAGCTGATTTCTTTTATATTGGTCAACTGGTTATTTCTTCCCAAGATCCTACTCTTGTTTCCCCTCCACACAGTTTGATTATTTGATTCATTGACCTGTCTTTTGATTAGCCTTTGACTCCTATTGATGGATATTTGTTGCTCACCTGATTCCAGATCAAGTGAACCAATAAACAGACATTTATAAAGTACCTATTATGGACCAAGCTAGAATGGCTTTGGACCTAGTGCTGAATTTGGAGTCAGAGGACCCAAGATTCAAATATCTGCTCTACTACATTTTACCTAGTGATCTTGGGGAAGTCATATGATCCCTGAGAATTTCAGTTCATCATCTGTAAAACTGATGACTTCTACAGTTCCTTCCAGGTTTAAGCCTATGTTTTTCTTATCCAAATGTGTAAATGTCCTGGAAAGTAAGGTGGAATCAAATTATATAGGGCTTAAAAGAATCAGAGGAGTTTATGTTTTATCTTAAAGATGAGGATGAACCATTGAAGCTTCTTAAGCAAGAGAATGATGTAATTTGAATTGCCTTTTAGGAATATAACATTGGCAGCTGTTGAGATGATGAATTGGAGGGAGGAGAGTCTTGATATAAGCAGACCAATTATGAAGTTGTGGTAATAGATCACGTGAGAAATGAAGAGAGCCAGGAGTAAGGCGATTATGATGTCAGAAGAAAGGCAGTGATGCAAGAAGAGACATTGAGTTAGTGGAATCAGAAAAAAAAATCAGAAACAGATTCTATAAGTGAGAGTAAAGAAAATAATTCCTAAGTTGTAAATTTAGATGAGGAGACAAATGAGGTGGTCTCACCAGAAATAAGGAAATTGGGATAAAGGGTTGGTTTGGGGAGAAAGATGATGAGTGTTTTTGGACATGTTCTGATGTCTGGGAGATATCTGGTGGAGTTGCCCAGTAGATAGTTGGAGAAGAAGGGCAGAGTATAAGGGAAAGGTCCCAGTCGTACTTGAAGATCTGGACGTACAAAGAAATAATGGCTGAATTTATAAGAGCCTGATAATATCAGCAAGAGAGAGGAAACTAGAATTGGATGATAATCCTGCAAAGATTGAGAAGATTGGTTAGACAGGAAGAGTTGACAGAATAGCATATGAAAACTGAAGGGAGGAAAAGGTACCCTGAAAAAAACCAGATATTCACATGCATCCAAACAGGTCAAGAACTACGAGCATTGAGAAATGGCCATTGGATTTGATATTAAAGAGATTATTAAGCAATGGGGACAAAAGTCATTGCAAGGGACTGAAAAATGAGTAGGAGGGAAGAAAGAAGAGACAAGTTATCTAGCACTTTCCTAGGAGTTTGAGAAAATGAAGAGAGATCTAGGAAGATAGTTGGAGGGGATGGCAGACTTGACATTGCATTTCCCATTTGGGCACTGTTTGGGTCATGGGTTTATAATCCATATTCTTCACACATGGACAAGTCTTATTCTCTTCCCCTTGGCATTTCTTTATTTGGTGTGAGGAGTCACAATGTCCTAAAAATGGTCATTGGAGGAAATGGATTCCCTTCTTACTCTGTTTGCAATTAATATAATAACGTAATGAATTAAACATAACTTTCATCTTCATATTCTGAATCCATTTTGAACTGTAGAATCTGTGTTGTTTCTCTATCTCTTCTCACAAAGATCTCCCATCAGCTTCCACAAAATTCTAGAGGGTCGGGAAAGTGGATTCAAGAGCTGAACAACATTTGAATCCAGGTTCTGTTCATTTGTGCTCTTGTTGCTATTAAACTAATCCTTAAACTAGTGCATTAACCTTAAAAATAATCCTTGCTACTTTTCACTTCAACTTGGCAGCTTCTTTGGATAACAGTTTTAAAGTTATCATTTATTATTATTGTCATAACCTCAATTTTAATGTTAATTATTGTCATCAATACATTTTCCACTTAATTGTGTCAATTTTTTGAAAAAGCGTTATATATTTCATAAGGCCCAATTTTTTTCTTTAGGAACAGTGCTCCAAGCAAGTAAGAAGACAATTGAGAAACTCCAAATTTGGATGCCTATTGTATAGATATCTTTCCATAAATCTTTCCAGTTATTGGATAAAATGAGACCTACTGGCACTTGGCATTGTAGTAACATACTGGGTGGATCAATTGAAAAGGGGCTGGACCTGAAGTCAGAAATATCTGGTTTCTAATCCTGTTCCAAACACTTCTTAGATGTGGAAATATGGGAAAGCCATGATCTCTTTTTGTTTCACTTTCTAATTTGCAAATTATATTTTTATATATACATATATATATATGTGTGTTATATATATTATATATATGTTATATATACATATATATGTTGCATATATATGTATATATATACAAATATAATAACACCTATGTCCCAAGATTGATATGAAGATAAAATGCTATGTTTGTAAAGTGCTTTGAAATCTTTAAAGAATACCATAAAGGAAAGTTATTATTGTCATATTATTTACTATTATTAAGATGTTAAAAGCAAGTTTTGTGTTTTTAAGATGTCATGGAGAAAGAAACAAAAAGGGAGAATTAAGCAGAAAGAAAAAGAAGATAGTGATTTAAAAAGTAGATAAAGAGATTAAACAGATTTGAATAATGTAAAATCCATGCAATCTGACCAAAGGCCTAAATTGGTCTCTGCAATCATCAGGTTCCATTATTTTATTGCCCATTTCTCCCCCCCCCTCATAAATATCCCGTTATTCATTTCTCATAGCATCTTTTAGGTCTCCATTTCTTTTCTTGCCCTCCATTCTTTTCTTCACCAATATTACCCCCTTGGTCCTTCCTCTAAAATGACATTTCTCACAATCCTGCTTAGTAAATCTTCACTCTATTCCCCTATCAAGGCAGGATAATGACATATTCAGAGCTAATTTCTAACCACCTTGGACTTTTTCCACCTTGGAACTTTGCAAAGAACTATGGATGCTAACATGGCCCTATTTGCCAAATCTCTGCTTGGTTAATTTAATTCCCCTTCCCCCAAATCTCATGCATATAACAATTTGAAATGGATTCAGAGTGTTTCACCGACTAGTGATTTGCATTATTCCAGGGTGTGTGCTGTTGAACAGCTGCTGCTGTCTCCCTAGAAAGGGGGAGACAGAGTTACCATGGAGATGGAGATGACTTCCCTCAGCTGAGGACTTCTCCATCATTTCCTCTTCTTTTGGAACCTCCAGGTTAGACCAGTGCATAGGCTATAGCCCATACTGGAAATACTGTACTGAAAAGCTGCATTTCTTCCTGGCTCTTAACTCCCGGGAGATGCTGACCCAAGCGTTTCACAAAACTGTGCTTTCTTAAAGCACCTATTCATTTTATTGCCATCAGAGATACTTTGAATGTGACTCTCCCAGAACATGGTGCTATAATTCTGAGCGCCGTATAAACTAAAAGCAACCACTGTTCTCATGCTCTAGCTTGTGGACTAGGAGACTGGTAGATTGTCCCAAATCCAAGTTCCATTCAGCCAGGAAATTGCCCCTTGGGCTAATATGGGAATAAGAGATTCTATGGAGGGAATAGGTTTGGGACATTTTACCAAATTCAAGCTAGGCTTCTTTGGTGGGATTTAGTCTACAGCAGGGAGGGAGTAATGAGGTACAATAAGCTGAGAGGATCAGATCAGGAGTGGTGCCTTTGCTAGGCTAGGTTCACAGAACCATTGGAGAACCACAACAAAATCTAAGGAGAGTTTGTTTCCCTTGCAAATATTATCACATTAAATCTTCTATTATTATTCCTATTTTACAGATGAGGAAACTAAGGCAGGCAGAAGTTATATGGACTGCCTAGATAAATAAGGCTACTAGCTGAGAGTGGATTTAATCTTGGGTTTTTCCCAACTTCAGTAGTCCAGCATTAAGTGTAAGCCCATCTAAATGCTCCACATCTAAATTTTCTTTATAATTCTACCTAAAGATTGAACTTAGGCTAATGTTTTTAAATCAGGAAACAGTTATTAGCAAATTCATTAATTACATTCCCTCTGATAGTTCCTTTATATGAAGTGGGATCATTTGTCACCTAAAAAAAGACCTCGACTTAATGACAGCTGTCACTGTGAGAAACCTTGACTGAGGTGGATGCTTTCAAAGTGATACAAAACCTATATTTCTCCTTTGCTTCCTAAATTGAAGCATATAATTTCTTATGAAGATTGTAACGATGATAATAAACTCAGGACCTTCATTTAAACAAATTACACTTGACAACACAAGTACAGCTATGACCCTAAGTAATTTATTTGGTAATAATCGTTTTAGTTTACCATAAAATACTTAAAATGGGACAAGTGTATTTATGTGGTGCAGAGAGAAGTGAGTCATTGATCTTAAGAGACTACATATATTAGGGAAGAGGATATCTCTAGACCCCAGAGCTGGAAGGAAGCTCAGAGCTAATCTGGTCCAACATTCTGTGCCAAAAAGGGAATCTCCTCTATAGGTGGTTATCTTGCTTCAGCTTAAGTGCCTTGATTGGTCTCAGAAGGCAGCCTATTCCACTTTTGGATAACTCTAATTAGGAGAGTGTTCTTCCTTAGGTTGAGCCTTAAATCTCTTTCCATGTGGATTCAGTTTATTGTTGCTAGTTCTTTATAGCAAAGCCACGTAGAATCAATTTAACATAATAGGACGGCTTTTCAAAATTTTGAAGTTGTTCCTCTCTCCCCCATGAACAAATATTTCTTTTCTTTTTTAAGCTAAACATCTTTTTTACGTGTTTATATCAAATAAATAAGCATTTATTAACGTGTTTTATATATCAGGCACTGAGCTAAACATTGGGGAATACAAAAAAAGGCCAAAAAGAAAATCCCCGCCCTCAAGAAGCTCTTATTCCAATGGGAGTTAAACACAGGCAGCTAGGTGATGAAGTGGATAGAGTTGGATTTACTTGGAGCCATGAAGATCCAAGTTCAAATCCTGCCTCAAAAACTTACCAACAATTCACTTAATATTTTCCAGGTTTTATTTCTGGATATGTAAAATTGGCTAAATAAGAGCACCCATTGACAGAGGGTTGTTTCAAGGGACAAATAAGATAACCTATATAAGTTGTTTTGAAAACCTTAATATGCTTTGTAAATGTTAGCTATAATGTGATTTATTTTATTGGGGGGAGTGATCCATCAACATCCTGGTCACTCTTCCCTCAGCTGGTTTCTATTTATTAATGTCCTACTGAAATGTTATGTCCACAACTTCACTCAATACTGTGGGTAGTCTGACCAGTAGCAATGATCGCTTTCCCTGTTAAGTGAGAGGCTAGACAGTGTGCTTCCATTTTCAGCACCAGGAGGGGCAAAGGCCAAAGGGCCCCATTAGCTTGTCCAAAGTTTCCTGTGTTGAAAATATCAACATCCATTCAAATTGCTTTTGAAGACCCCACATCTTGAATTTATCACTGCAATTCAGAGCTGATTTAGGACCTGGACTTTCCTTCTTAATATTGTCAATTCAGGCTCACTCTTCCTTTGTACAATTTCTCTCCTTCTAAGAACTTCTAACCCCAAAGAGGATGGGGCTGAGGTATGGGGAACCATGCTTTTGTCTCTGGGTTTCTCTAGCAGCTAGCAACCTGTTTTCTCCATCACTCTGTCTCGTCCCAGTAGGGGGAACTTCCTGTTGGACCTTGATCCAGTCCAAACTCTTTTGCTTTTTTTTTTTTGCACTTGCTTAATAACACATGGTCCTTGTTAGTTATTTCAGTGCTGTTCACTTTTAATATCTAAGATGCCCTTGGAATATGACCTTACTGAAAACAACCCAATATTGAATAGTGTGCAGTAAGTTAACTCCTTTAAGTCTTTTTTTAAAACAGGAAATGATTCTAAGTGGTAATTTGTAGCCTTTTTAAAAAAGCTTAAATGCAGTTCTTTATATTTAGTTTTTCTTAGATAATTTAGCTCCAATTCCATACCCTGGAGACCTATTTAAATTCTCAGATTGTTTTATTAATAATTGGCTATTCTGTGCATGAGAGTGAACTTGTTCTTAGTGAATCCATGCTGGCTCCAGTAAGCTCTAATTTGCTTTCTAAATGCTCATGCACTATGTAATAATCCTTTCGAGAATTTTGATGGAAATGGATGCAAAGTTCCCTGACTCATGCTTTCTGGAGTCCTTAGAAAGAAAAGTCCCCAAATGTGGCAGGTTACCTAGTGCCAGTCTGTAGGCACTTACCAGTGATGTTTAGACAACCAAAGGTACACGGACACAGAGAGACAGAGACAGAATGTATGTGAGAGAGACAGACAGACAAAGAGAGCGTGTGTGAGAGAGACAGAGAGACACACAGAGACAAGAGACAGAGGCAAACGAGATAGATGGAGGAGACACAGAGAGACAGAGACAAAGAGTGTATGTGAGAGAAAGAGACAGGCAAAGAAAGTGTATAAGAGAGAGACTGACACAGATAGAAACAGACATAGAAACTGAGAGTAAGAGATAGAGAAAAACAGAAACAGAGCGACAGCAAGAGAGACAGACACAGAGATAGATACAGAACCAAAGAGAGAAACAGAGATACACACAGAGACAGAGACTGAGACAGAGACAGAAAAGACAGAGAACAAGAGACAGAGACAGAAAAAAAAGACAGAAAAGAGCAAGCAAGAAAGAGAGAGAGATACACAGAGGGAGATGGATACATAGCCAAAGAAAGAAACAGAGAGAGACAGACAGAAAGACACAGAGACACAGAGAAAAGAGACGGAGAGAGACAGAGAGAGACAGGCCAGAAGACAGAGAAACCGAATGACAAAAAGAGAAGTGGGGCAGTGGTTAAGCCTCCCCCAGTGCAGAATATTCCTTGAGCAGCAGGCTTATTCCTTCCTTGTTCTTGCACTGTGCTTAGAGAATCCAGTTCTTTTTTATTATCTTTAGCATTTTCCTCAAGCCCTGGCTCATCCTAGATTTTTGCCTTCCTTTTGCCTTTTGGGGTCTCCATCCCACTGTCGGGTTCACCTTTGGCTAGGTGCCCATCCTTCCACGGCCTTTTCAAACCTGGTGCCCTGTGACCCAGTCGCCCTCAGGTCTCTGACATAAGTCACTGTGGGCTCCCATCAGGATCATTCCCTCCTGCCCTATCAGGTGTCATCCAGGTGAGCTTTGCTGCCTCTGGAAACAAGTTCCCTTGAAAACCTCATGATTACTTTGGACTGGCAGCTCTCTTAGCTTTCTGGGAGGATTGCTCACAGTGCGCTTCTGAGAAGTGATGTGGCAAATGAGCTCCCGGTGGAGCCCACTCCAGGGAAGCCCAATCCTGCTTTGTTTGCCTTCTATGTTTCTGCATGTCTGTCCTGATTGGTGTTTTGTGGGTCCCTTTGGGAATCCATTGGTCCAGATCCTTGTCAAGGTGAGGCTTTTGGGGCAGTTTAATCTGGAGTGAGACTGATTGGACAAATTCTCTACTTCGTGCTTAAATTGTGCTTCTCTGAAATCTCTTATGTATTTGCAATCAGAGGAATCAATACTCTGGAAATTCTCAGAACTTTTCTGAAATTCTCTTTTCTGTCTAGCGGTAAAATTCAGTCTAGAGATTCTTGCCAGGCTTCCCTTCCCTAGCTGCTAAAACACAAAACTGACAGAGCGAATTTCTCCCAAGATTTCATTTCTTCTTTGCCCACTGGTTCTCCCTTGTCGTACTGCAGCAGGCCCCAAGCTCTGTTTATCCATTTTCTCTCTGTAGAATACAAGTCACAGTACCCACAAAGCCAGTAAAACTTGAGTCTGAACCCCAACTGAGCTATATATAATGGCCATATCACCCTCGATAAATCATTCAATCTCTTCAGGTTGTAAGCTAGAATTGTCAAATGCCAGACTCAGGCCTACAACACTCCCAAAGGCAGCCCAGATTGGAATTAAACGTGCGTGGGAAATAAATAACAAAATTAATTTAAAAATATGATGAACTATAGGCAATATTCCATTTTAAAACTAAATGACTCTGTAGCCACCAGGATCCTTCTGGACAGTTTATGGCCTGTTCCTATTTGCATCTGACACCACAGCTTGAAGCAGCTCTGGAAGATTAGCTTCCTGCTTTGGGAGAGGAAATATCCTCATGTGGGAATTCCCTGTATCAGTGAGCATACAGGGCGTATCCCTGAATCTCCTTTCTGAAAAATGAATTGCTGTCAGGACAGTTGGAATTGTCACATGAAAACAAAACAATGGGGAAAGTCATGACGCGCAGTTTTTGAATTTGTATTGTAGTCCTGGCAGATATTGCTTTTCTGCTTCTGCTTCCTTCACTCTGTATCAGCTTTTATGAATCATATCATATTGCTCTGAATTCTTACTTTTTGTCATTCCTCCCAGTACAAGAACATTCTACTCCATTTGAGGACCATGATTTGGGTCGCCATTCTCCAACCCAGGGCTACTTTGTTGAGAACAAAACAAGATAAACAAATGCTTTAATTTTTGGTTCAATATCTTTCACTGGCTTTCCCAACTAGCTTAGGATACTCTTCCTCCTCAACTTTGCTTCCTGGATCCTCTGGCTCCCTTCATATCCCATTAAAGGCCAAAACCTTCTTCCTGATACCCCTTTCTTCCCCATTTCCATCTGAGATCACCCCCTATTTGTAAATGAAAAAATATGATATATATGTATGTGTGTGTATGAATTGTACTTAGAATTCTTGAATATTGTCTCCTGTATTAGCATGTAACCTTCTTGAGGGCAGAGACCATGTTTATTCTTTTCTTTCTAACCTTAGGACCAATCACAGTATCTGGTACATAGTAAGTGCTTAATAAATGATTATTGATTGACTGACAATCACTCAGAGAGAAAACTAATCCATAAAAACCCAAGAACATTTTAATGGGCTTAATAATTATACCAAATATGGAGAAGGAAATAGCAAACCACTTCAGTATCTTTGCCAAGAAAAGCCCCAAACTGAGTCACAAGAGGCAGACATAACTGAAACAACCAACAACAAATACCAAATATTCATAATCTCTAAGTACATGGAAAAATAATTTTTCATAGATAGAGACTTAAAACAAGAAATCAGAAATAGGGAGAGTGGCAATTCATCCCAATACAAGAGGTGTACTAGAGGTGGCTTTCAGTAGGAGAATGGAAAATGAGCTTGTTTCATTTTAGATTTTAAAAGATTCTTAATTCAAACATTGAGAGAGAGGGAGGGACTTTTTGTATTTTTTTTTGTGCGTATATATATATATATATACATACATATATATATACACGTATATGTATATATGTGTACATATATAAATACACATACATATACTTGTAGATATATATGTATATATGTATGTATGTATCTCAGAACATAAAAATGATGTTTCTAAGTGAAACCGTGGCTCTCCATTTCCTACCACTTTTAAAAGTATATGATAATTTCTACACATTTTTAATGCTCTCCTCTTTCTGTTTCCTTCTGAACATTCTTCTCTTCTATGCATTGAAGAAAATGTTTCAATGGCCCCTTTGTTTACTATTTGATGATGAGCTCATGAAACAAATGACAATACAGGATGGCCCTACATCCTATGTGTTCACCTTTTGCCTTTGCAATCATTTTATCAGAATAGCAGAAATGGGGACAGAAAGTGTTTTTTTTTAAAAAACATATTTTTAGACTATATGTAAACTTTAACTGTCATGAGTACTATAAATGCACATTCCTTCTCTATTCCTGGAAGAACTGAATCTTATTTTTCTTGATATTCTTAAAAGGGAAAGAAAGAAATTCAATGTAATGGAAGGAGAGCTCAGGAGTTTTTCTTGGAAAGAAGGGATTGGGGAAGTTGGGTTTCTCCCATACATAAGAGTAATATGAAACTTTGTTTCATGAGATATTTGATCACATTGTATTACAGTACTAACAATCATATTTTTTTTTTCAAAAAGACCACTGTGAATATAATTGCAGCTTATGCACTACCATCTGTTGGAGAAGATAACTAGGTAGAGCAGTTCTACAAAGAACTCTCTATGATCCCCTAAATTAAATCAACATTTACTTTGATACTTAGTGACTTCAATTAAAAGGTGGGAATAGGCAAGGATTGCAAGAAATATATTGGACAACATGGATTAGTAATAAGGAAGAGAGAGGTCAAAGAGTGGTACACTTCACAGATGTCTCATACTTATACATCATGAATGCTTTCTTTGAAAAATGAATTGGCAGGCGCTGAATACCGAAAGCAATGAATAACATCACAAAAATGAAATTGATTAAATTTTAATGGACCTGAAATTACTTGTTCCTGATGTTTTGCTCATCAGTCTTGAATTAGCTATCTGTGTGCTTTCAGACTACCAACTTATACGAAGATAAAAACGGGTAGAAAACTAGAACAGAATAAAATTTTGAAGAGATATGCCATGTAATTGAAACAATTTGATTGTATTTCAAAATAATATATATAATGAAAAATGGCTAGTGGGCAGAATAGACCACAGCAATTTCATAAAGAAGTTTAACTTATGTAAATCAATTGTCATACATGGAGATCAAAAGAGTCTAAAATCTGTCTTAGTAAGCAATTTACTTGCAAAGTCGTTTGCCAAAGGCAACACTGGTTGAAAAAAGATTAAACACATTATTAAAACCCGAATGAGAAGATAAATGAGAGGTTATAGGTAGGATCATCTGTTAAGACAAAGAAGCAGAAAGCAGAGATAATTACTTAAGACATTTTGGTAAGATATCCTAACTAACCAAAGCTACATTAAGGGCTTTTTAGGATGAAAGGTAAAGAAGAATAACCAAAGGAAGAAGAATGGAAAAGATCTGCAGAGATTTTAAAAAATATATGTTGTTATTTTCACTCTCAAAGATAGAACTTCCATATTGGATTCTAACATCACATTGCCAGATACAAAAAAGAAATGATACCAAAGAGAAGGCATAAAAATGAGCTAGAATAAATCAGATATGTAGAGAGCATATTCATGTTGGAAGCAATAAAATTATGAGGGTACTGAGGCATCAACTTACAAACTTTTTGAAGCTATTAAAATTTACAAGACATTCTATTGTGGGGATAAACATCTGAAGTCAAAATATAATAAAATAAAAAAATCATTTATTTGAATATCTGAGTAATGCTGCTTAAAATTGCCATCCCTTATTTGGCTTCCTTTCATGCTGTATCCTCCTATTGATTTTGCATTGCCACCTATTAAATACCTAGATCTTTTATTGTTTTTTTTTTTTTTTCCAGAAGTGTCACCCTGCCAAATCTCCCAACTTAGGCTTTTGCAGTTGACTTTTTGGACCAAAGTGAAGGACTATTTGTTTATTCCTGTTAAAAAATGATCATATTATTAAATTCAGTCCATTAATTTAGCTGCCAAAATCTTTCCTAATTCTCACTCTTTTAGCCAATCTGTTAGCTATTCCTCTCAATCCTGTGTCATCTGAAATCTATTAAGTGTATGAGCTGTGCTTTTATCTAAGCCACTGATAAAAATGTTGAACTACACAAGTCCAATGACTGGGGAATCACTGGGAAATTCCACTAGAGACCTTCTCCCAGGTTAAAATTGATCCATTAATCATTACTTTTTGGTTCTGGTTATTCAACTCCTTCCAAATCCATATAATTATATTATATCAAGCCAATACTAGTCCATTTTTTTTTCCTACAAGGATCATAAGGAACTTTGTCAACTTCCTTACTGAAGTCTGGATTTAATATGCAGAAGTTGAAGATGAGTTTCATATGAGAATCCCTTATCAATGTACGAATCCTGTTATTTGAGGTTGCCCTTGCAAAATACCTGACTTTGAAAATTGCTCGCCTGCCATATCAGCTCCTCCTATCATTAGGCGCTGGTAGGGGATGTTCTAATGTGCAATGAGACCCTTAGTCAGGATGATTACTAAGGTGGTCTATAAACTCACTTTCTTGCTGTGTGCCAGAAACTAGAATCAACACAAAGAGATCCCTGACTAGAATATCTGACAATCTTTCACTCATAATTTTCCTCACTTTTTCTCAGGCTTGCTGTACACAATAGGGTCCTTAGAGATCTAGAACTGATCATGTGTTGCCCTAAAGTGATTAATCCATAGATAATACATTATCTGATAGCATCTGGTATTTGGAGGATATACTGTTGCCATATCCCCTAAATTTATAACATCTGAGAGATAGCAATAAGGGCAATTCTTAAACTTATTATTTATTTTCAACTCTTTAAAAAATTTTGGGTTCCAAATTCTCTCCCTCAATTTGTGCATTGATGAGGTAAGCAAAATGATATGAATTCTACAAGTGAAATCAGGCAAAACATTTGCCTATTAGCCACATCACAAAAAAGCAAGAAAAATGCAATTAACAAAATTATCTTTCAGTTTTTATGTAGAATTCATCAGTTCTCTCTTCAGAGGTATATAGCATTTTTCATTGGAAAATGTTTTGGATCATTGCACTGATTACAGCAACGAAGTCTTTCACTACTGATTCTCTTTCCAATATTGCTATTATTGTGTACAATGAGATTTTTGTTCTGCTTACTTCACTTTGCCTCAGTGCAAATAGGTCTTTCCATGTATTTCTGAAAGTATCTTCCTCATCGTCCTATAGAAATGTACTCCATTACAGTTGTATCCCACATCTTCACCCATTCCCCAATTGATGAAGATGTTGTCAATTTCTAATTCTTTGCTACCACAAAAAACACATCAAACATTGTAAATCTTTTGTTCATGTAGGTCCTTTTTATTTGATCTCTTTGAGGTACAGACCTAGTACTGGTTTTGCTGGCTCAGAGGTCTGACACTGTTTTATAACCCTTTGGACATGGTTCCAAATTGTTCTCCAGAATAATTGGATCATAACCCTACTAAAATTCATTAGTGTATCTGTTTTTTTAATCACCCCTTCCAGGATTGGTTATTTCTGGTAAGTATGAGGCACCTCAGAGTGATTTTAGTTTCCATTTCTCAAATCAATAGTGATTTAGAGGGGTTTCTTTTTAAATATGACTATAAATAGCTTTGACTTTTATGAAAACAGCCTGTTTACATCCCTTGACCATTTATCAATTGGGGAATGGCTCTTATTTTTATAAATTCAATTCAATTCCTCACATAATTAAGACATGAGGTCTTTTTCAGGAAAAAAAAACTTGCTGTATTTTTTATATTACTTCCTTATCTATGATACCTTTTTAGCAAAATATAGTTTCTCTGATTATCACTTTCAACTGAGTCTATTTTTGCTTGCTATCCTGGCCTTTTTTACTTCCACTGACGTATCATAGATTCTTCACCAGCTTGTTATTTTAAACCTGCATAGATTTTTTTTTCTTTTTCAAGTGTGTTTCTCGTAAACAGCATATTATTGGATTTTAGTTTCTAATCCATTCTGCTATCTACTTCCATTTGTTATGTGAGCTCTTTTTTATTCACATTTAGTTATTGCTGACTGTGTGCTTCCTTCTATCCTATTTTTGCTAATCCTTCTCTCTTTCTTTTTATCCTGTCCCTCCTCAAAAAACTTTTTTGTTTGATTCTGACCACTGCCACCCTATATCTGCCCTTCCTTTGATCATCCCCCTCCCTTCTCTTATCCTTTTTACCTCCTATTTCCCTACTGTGTAAGGTAGATCACTATTCCCAACCAAGTGTATGTGTGTATATATATATCATATATACATATATATATATATGTTATTCCTTCCTTGAATCAATTTCAAATATTGCCACCTCCTTCCCCAGTGAGGGAAAATCTTAAAAATTACTTAGATCAATATAATTTTGATCATTTATGCTTTACAACAATAGTTTAATTTCTAAAATTGACAAGCCAGATCATATTGATATTAATGTGGTAGGTTCACAGATCACAGAGTTATTGGCGAGTCAAAGTTCCTCATTTTATAGATGATGTTATTGAGGTTACCTTGACTATCCCAGCTCCCAGAGCCTGCAGAGAGTATGTTATAGGATAGGATGTGAATTCTGATCTTCCCAGCCCAGTGGATATTGTTGTATTTTTCAAATCACGTCTGGATCAGAAAGGCCTTGTGATATTGTGGCAAGAAGTCCAGAAAGTCAGGAATATCTGAGCATAAATCTCTCCTCTGGCACGTGGCAATGGGTGTGACTCTGAGCCAGTTATGTCATCTCGATTTCTCCACCATCTCTCCCAAAACTGGGAACCACAGTTCTGTGGGAAGGGTTTCCACCCCCATGGATGTGCTCACAGGTAAGCTGTTTTGTCAGCGATGCTGAGTGGAGGCTAGCATGGTGAACAGTTCAAACCCGAATCCTCTGTTTTCTCCTATGAAAGTTTAGGGGATTTTGTCCTAAGTGTCTGGATGATTGCCTGAACTCCCTTGTTCATTTTGCCTATGTATAGACACAACTTAATGTTGCCGTTCATCTCTTTTGGATACTCTAATAGTTTAATTGTATTTCAAATTGATTTTTAATGCCTGCAGTCTTCCTAAGTGAATTTTAAAAATCTAGTAAATAAATACAGGTCTGCATTTTAGCAGTGAAGTGTTTCCTTTTAACTCCTCTGTGTCACAGGACTATTAAGAAGCCTAATCATTTAGTGTTTGTAAAGTGCTTCAAAATCATTGACTAAAAGGTTCCAAATAAAGGAAGAGAATTGCAATATATATTTTTAGCACACTATCTAGTCTTTGGCTCTGTTCCCTCCATCTACATAATTTGCGGTTTTCATACACAAAGAAGGCTGAAAATAATAATTAAAATTTGTCATTTTGTGACCCACAGGTTATTCCCAATCAACAGACTAACATATTCAAAAACTACTCTATGTTTTAGCAACTGATTTCTGGCCTGGGAGAATCAAAAGACAAGAAGAGAATCAGAGAAATGAATAATAAAATGCACAGTGGTAGAAGTTCAGCCAGAGAACCGAGCCAAGACCATAAGAAGCCCAAGCCCAGAACAAGGGTTGCTTCATTCTGAGAATGATGTTTAGCCCTCTGCATAGAGCGGGGCAGGATGGGAGTGAGAAGACCCATACTAGGAAAAAGAAAAATTCTTTCCAATACTTTGAACCAATGATCGCCCCCTTTGAATCAGTCATAATTTCTTTTAGAAAAAATTGCTCCGTTGTGACCGTGCTTCCCAGACTCTCATGATGGCTATGCAAAATGCATTAAAATGTTGAACGAAATAATGTCATTCTGATTACTTTTTAAAAATGGGTGCTTTATTGTCTCAATAGATGATGACTGTTCTAAACAGCGTTAAATTCCCATAAGACAGGCCATTGTAGGCCACCAGCCTTGCCGATCAAGTCAATATGATTTTCTGGAGTAAGATTTTTTTTCAGTTGCATGATTTAAATTGAGTATTTCCAATAAGGGTTTAATTTAGATTTAATGAGAGACTTATTATATGTTAATTAAATACCAACGGATTGTTATGAATATCTATTGGGGCATAACAACCATTTTTATTAAGATAAATATATCTCAAACAGTCGAGGCTCCATAAATAAGTTGCCAAGAATAAGTTTTTAACTAACATTCAATAAAAAATACATTTCGATGTAACTTGACTCTAATGTGGTTATTACCTATTAAATGTAGGTAGATTAGTAAGAACATAGTTTTTGAATTCCAAATCATACATCTTAATAAAATGCTAGTTGTACCTAGATAAACCCATGAAAAGTCAGCTAGTATTTAATTAGGGGAAGTATTTATAGCATAGCATTTACATTAGCATATTTATAATCAAATAAATAATATAATAATTCTTTTATTAAATCTAAATTAAGTCCTTGCCAGAGGCATTTAAAGAGCAGTGAAACTATGCTGGTTATACAGTCTTTAAAATTTAATTCATTATGTGATTTTATGCTGTACTAATAATACATTTGAGAGTAAATTAATATGTAATGCATATATATGCATATATATATATTTCAGGAAATGCAATGAATGTGGTTTAAATATATTTAGAACACTAAATATTTTGGTTCAACTGGCAAGGAAAATTCTATAAACACTTTTTTAGTCCATCCACAAGTTGTATGCACAAATATGGGAGTGTGACTAAAAATGCCAGGATGGAGTGCTATAATTTACTATATTTATTGTCATTTAAAAGTCTGAGCACATGGGTGGTAGTTGGCGGAGTCTGAGCCGTGGCACAGTCAGGTGTCCACATAAGCTTGAGCAAACATGAGCTTCGAATGCCAAGTTGCACCCATAAGAACAGAAGGCCCTGAAGAGGCCTTCTCCGTGCTTAGATGTTCATAAAAATAACACTAGAGATCACTCTACAGATGAATCGACAGTTGTCTTGCTTAGTTAAAAATGGAACATCATTTCCTTTCAAGAGTGTGGAATAAAATTCAAACGAATTTTATTTTCAATATTGAAATGTCATAATTAAGTTTCTTTTTTGCGCAAAACAGCTGAGATTGCAGAATGAAAATTTGAGTTGGACAAATCTTCCCTTCTGAGGCTTCTGGTTAACTCTTTCCTCTTTGGCTTAAAGTGTTTTGCGATTCCTTGCATGCTATAGAAAAACAATTAATGTGAATGGGTTTCTCTGTCAGTCAAATAAAAAACAGTATGTTACTAAGGTTTAGAAAGTAAATAACTTCTTAAGAGATGTACCACAAATATGATTGTTCCTTTTTAAATTTGGGGAAACTGAGTCATAGGATGACGTGATTGGCCTATGAGTCATAAAGTTTATGAGTTTTAGAAATGTCATATGAACTCAAGACTTCCTGCTTCTAAGACCAGTATTTGTTACAAGTAACACCGTCTCTTCAAATTCTATCACATTTCTGATAGCTGAAAGCTAGTTGTGGTTTTGTGAATATTCCTGGTGATTCAAAAGTGTTAAGGATTCAATAGAACTTAAATGGTCGGGAGACACTCTACCCAAGAAACAGAATCAGCAATTTCACCAAAATATAATGAGAATATGAACCAAAAAGCTCTAAAGGGAAGATCATTTTGGGTTGGAATTTCCATTCTGAAATCTCAGAAATTATTGTACCCATTTTTCAGATGAGGCAATGAAAGTTCTGACAAATTCAGTTACTTGCCTGTGATTTATTATAAATCTAATAATGGATACAGCTTGAGATCCAAGATCATATATCTTCACCTTCAATTTCAGGCCATATCCACTATGACATGTTAATTTCTTCAGGTATAGCCCACATAAAATTACTCAGATCAACTCATTAATACCTGCTCTCCAAACACAACATAAACACTGGAAAATTGCATCTAGGTGATTATCCAATTATAACATATATCAAGAGACTAATCCATAATGATATTTCATTTGATGTCATAGTTTTGAAGGAATAGTTAGGAATATTCTGTCTATACTAACAATGGTGTACTTGCAAAGATCCAATATGAAACCAGGACATCCTCCCCCCAGAACAACTGCTCGGTGGACCCTTCGGGTGTCATCATTTTGAAGAATATTCCTGACAGTCATGTGTTTCAAGAACCTAAAAATGATGATGCACTTAGGAAAGAAGGAGAAATAAAGATCGTTATTGAATCTGTACCTGACTGTTGCCGTGAGGGCTAATCACTTTCTGTTCCATGAATACTGAAGAGAAAACCACTGTTTAAAAAAAAAAAAGCTGGCATTTTGACTGAGGCAGAACAGGGTTTTAGCAGCTATATTCTTGTACTTTTATGGCATCATATTTCTGTCTAAGATATATTGGTGGATTCTGCCAAGATTTAGAATCTGCAGCTGGAGCAACTTTAATTCTTGAGTCCAGCAGGCTAGGTATGGGCGTGCTTTCTATGTACTTTTGTCAACTCTGATGATTTGCTGAGTCTCAGCTCTCTCTTTAAGAAGAGACAAGACCAAACACTCCTTCTGAAAGGTATGAGCAATTAAATTACCTGGATTCCCTATGCGAGGGAATTTTTTAGAGGAAAATTGCCCTCAATACACAGACAAAAAAGTTCAGTGGCTGGAAAGCCTCAAGATACAATCCTATTTTCAAACTCTTCAATAATGCACATAATTACACATTTATCTGGGTTTCAGCCATGTCTCTTATATATATATATATATACACACATATATATGTATGTGTATATATGTATATATACACATATATATTTATATAGATAGATATAGATACCTATATGTAGATAGATAGATAGATAGATATAGATACATAGATACCTATATGTATACATACATATATATTATCTGCATGATTTTACATGGTAATATATATGTATACATATATACATATATATGCATGTATACATACATACATATATATATATACATATATATATATATATATATATATATATATATATATATAAAATCTGGGTGATTTTACATGGTAAGTAATCTCTCAAAGTCCCAGGGGTTTTCTAAGTCACAAAGAAGGTGCTGACCTGAATTGGTGGAGGAAGTATGTTCATTCAAAAGTTCCCTCACCTTATATGAAATAAGAAGTACATGTATTTATACATACAAACACAAGTGTGTGTATTCACACACATTTGTTTGAGCTGGTGTGCATATGTGCACATGTATACATACATAATACATGCATTGACACAGATATAAACATAGCCATGCACAAAACAATCCTACAAGAAACTGTCATTTTCATCTTTGTGTATCAAGCCCAAATTTGCCCTCTTTGTGGCTTCCACCCATTGCTCCTGATTCTGATGTGTATATCAAAACAAAACTATATATATATATATATATATGTATGTATATGTGTATATATGTATATGTATGTATATATGTATACATATATATGTACATATATATGTATATATATATATATATAGAAAGAGAGAGAGAGAGAGAGACCTTGATTTCATCATTGTAATACATTTCCAGCATGAAAATTCTCTTCCCTGAGAGCAACTGAAATTTAATTTCTAATCTTAAGAAACTGCAGGGGCTGCTGAGAGCTCCATTTACTTGCCCCTAATCATATGGCCTGCATATGTCGGAGAAAAGACTTCATCTCAGGTATTCCTAACTTCAAGGGCATCCTTCTCTCTTTTATATGACATTACCTCTTATCTAGGAACTAGAAATTTCCATTTCAGATTATATGATTAGAGCAATGATTAGAAAAAATATATAGCATTATTTGAACATAAAATTGGCTGAGATCAACTTTTGACTTGGAAACCTTTTTTTTTTTAAATCAAATTCTGATATTCTGTAGAATAGCTTTTCTAAGGGACCCCCCTTTATATCACTGAATTTTTAATTACTGAATAGCTGTTTCATCTACTGATACACAGATGACTCCATTAATTGGGATATTGGGTCTATCTTCAGTCATCATCTTATTCAGACTGAAGAGCAGTGAATTGCACATACATTACTTACAGTGATTTTCTTTGGCTGTTTTCTCTCTCCAATGCTAATTAGGTATGGTTCTTCAAAATTACAGAACTTGAATGAGAGTTGATTTTGCCATTTATATCCTATTTCATAGCGTGATATTTGGAAGCATATCTCTAAGTTTAGATGAGCATTGCTAGAGCCATCAAACAGAAATGAATGATATAATATAATTTCTTTAAGTTATCATATGCTGATATAATATTTCGGTTGCTACCATTTCAGTTGCTAAAAGCATCTAAAATTAATCCACTTTTTTTAATCTAAATTGCTTTTCTTGGGTCTGTTTGTAACATTTGTGGCTTGAATGCCCATGCAATTTATGCCTGCTTTATTTTGTAGTATGCACATCTGCTGTTTTGAGTTACATGGGATCCATATGAAATCTTCTTAATTAACAATGAGACATGTTAACTTGTATTTTGAAAAAAAACACCTGAAAACAACTGAACTCCAAGAAAAAATGGGAAATTGCATTTGCTTAAAGGTTTGCTTGCAAATACAAAGTTTCTTCTGATCTGAACAACATGAATACTGAACATTCTAAATATGTAATATTAAATTGATCAAACAGTCTGGAAAAAAAAAGTAAACTCCTGGAGTAAATGGTGAAGTCAGATCTTTTTTTGAAGATAGGTTTCAAAATTAGCCTTTGTGGACAAGGTTATTGCAATGTGATTGGAGTCTAGAAAATAAAAAGGAAAAAGAGAAAGAGAAAGACTTGAATGAAAGAAAAGGCAAGAAGGTGATGGAAGAATGTAGGGGAAATTAAAGGAGTCAGCATGAAGGGCAGTGTTGTTTTCCATTACTTTGCTTTTGTTATAGCGATTCTACCCCTTGAAAGACAACAAAAGCGTCGCCTCCTTTTCCCTGCTGTGCTCTTCCAAGAATTAATTTTTTTCTCGCTCCCTATCTTTTGCATTTCTCTGGAGCCCATCAGTGATTCTAAGCTTCCTTCTTGGGACCACACTTTGATTAACCTCTCTTACCCCATTCAGATCTTGTCTTGGCTGTTTGTCTACCTGTGATTTACTTCTTCCTGCCCACGGCCATTCAGATGATGGTTACTATTCCACTTTACTACACTCAGGTCCTCCCGTTCTTCATCGATGAATTATTTGCAGTCGGAGTTGGAAGGAGATTTACAAGATCTTAATGCAGTAACTCAGAAGATGCACTGCTATCAGATGCCTGACGTCCAGGGGAGCAATGAACTAATCCACCTCATTTCTAAACAGCCCAAGATAAACCTTAGGTTTAATCATTCCTGAAAATGCTTTGTTTCAGCTTCATCCTCACAGTTATTTTAAGGTTAGTTGGGATGTCACTTTGAGTAAAATGGTAAAGTTCAACTATAAAAATGGGCTCAACTACCTTCTGGATATATTGTATTTACCATTTGCTTAATTTACACGATTTCTCTTTCTACCTCTCACTCCCATATGTCTAAGTTTATAGACTCAGAATAAAGTCATAGGATATTGGACCTGATAGGGACCGTAGAGATTGCAGGATCCCGGGCTCATAAATTTACAGATGGAAGAGACTCCAAAGGGCATCTAATCAAAATGTTTGTGTGCTTTTCATTGTACCATGTGTAAAATGTATTTCATTTTATAGAAATGCATATGTAGACCCACATGTGGGTATGAAAATTGAAGTCCAAAGAAGATAATTGCTCCAAATTCTCACAGTTATTCTGTTTTTAGAGGATCACAACCTAAGAAGCCATTGGCTTACATGGTTGTGACACAAGATTTGAGTGAGACTGAGAGCCTCGCTAACAAAGCCGGGAGCAGAACTGGAATTCCCTGCCCTGTGCTGTAGGGAAGCCACATGGCTAGTTTATTGTATTTGGGTCTTACGTTCCTAAAACCAAGAAGAATGAAACAAATTATAGGTGATTTTAAATTAATAAATGCTTGTTGAACTGGATTGGTCTTATGGAAGGAAATCAGAGTTACAGCAGAAGAACGTTTCAAGCCAAGTTTAATGATGGCGTGCTCTTTGGACAACAAGAGTTTCAGAAATAGCCATTATAACATATGCATCGGTCCAGATCATCGAGGGACATTTGGAGAAATGGATTCCCAGAAATAAATAGACCTCTCAACTCCATTTTTAAAATAATCATGCTATTATGGTGCCATTGATTCCTCTTTATCCCTGCTTGGTTAGCCAGGCTTAGCTGGGGATATTCCTTGTTCGTCACTATGACAAAAACTGGGAAGCCAATTAATCGACAGGATTCCTTCAGAAGGACTGAACAACGTTGACAATGAGGAGTACAATAGGAGCACGGTGAGGGGAAATGGCCTCATGGGAGTGGAACAGCCAGGAACCAGCATGACTGGCTGTGGTCTGTGAAAGGGAGTTCTGTATAAGAGAGATAGAAGGGGGGTTGGAGCCAGATCCTAGAAGTAAGAGGGGATACTTACTGAGTGGGCTCAGCAAATCATACTAGCAGCAGACTGAAGGCCCAGTGTTCCCTGTGCTGGACCACACAGCTGTCCTGGGTGATATATATATATATATATATATATATATATGTGTGTGTGTGTGTGTGTGTGTGTGTGTGTGTGTGTGTGTGTGGTGTATGTATATACACACACATATACATACACATATACACATATATACATGCACACATACATATATATACATATATACACATTATATATACATATATACACATACATAATGTATATGAATAATCTTCATAGACATAATAATTAAGCTTAGAGCCACTGATGAGATCACCCAGTAAAAGTGTGAAGAAGCAGAACAGATGAGGATACAGGACATCCCACAGATGGAGAGATGATATGGAAAATGATCCAGAAAAGAACAGTGATAAAGAGTAGTCTTTAAAAGTGATGAGAAGTCAAGAAGGAATAGTGACATGAGGATGCAGAGAGGAGAATGTAGCCGGGGATAAGGATGGCACAATAGTGACACACACTGAAAAGGCAGAAGACTAGGAAAAATTTTAAGGTAATCTGTGTCATCCACTCTCTGGAGGTCAGCACATAAGTCACTTCTCCTCAGGATGCTAGATACCTCAGTGGATAAAGCCGGGGAGAGCTAAGTTCAAATCTGGCCTTAACTATTGAGATTCAACTTTTGTCTGCTTGTTTTTTTATCTATAAAATGTGGGTGGTAATAGCACCTACCTCCCAAAGTTGTGAGTACTAAATGAGACAATATTTGTAAAGTTCTTTAAAAAATTTAACCATGTTATACAAATACTAGATGGCAGTAGTAGTAGTAGTAGTAGTAGTAATAATAACAGTAATAGTAGTAGTAAAGTAGTAATAGTAGTAGTAAAGTAGTAATAGTAGTAGTAGCAATAGTAGTAATAGTAGTAAAAGTAGTAGTAGTAGTAGTAGTAGTAGTAGTAGTAGTAGTAGTAGCAAAGTAGTAATAGTAGTAGTAATAGTAATAGTAATAGTAGTAGTAGTAGTAGTAATAGTAGTCATAAAATAGTAATAGTAGTAGAAATAGTACTAGTAGTAGTAGCAGCAGCAGCATTAGTAGTAGTAGTAGTAGTAGTAATAGTAATAATGGTAGTAAAGTAGTAATAGTAGTAGCAATAGTAGTAGTAGTAGCAGCAGCAGCAATAGTAGTAGTAGTAGCAATAATAGTAGTAAAGTAATAGTAGTAGTAGTAATACTACTAGTAGTAAAGTAGTAATAGTAGTAGTAGGAGGAGGAGGAGGAGGAGGAGGAGTAATAGTAGTAGTAGTAATAGTAGTGATGGTGGTAATGGTGGTAATAGTGGCAGTGGTGTGGTAGTAGTAAGTAGTAATAATAACAGCAGCAGAAGAAGGAGGAAGAGGAGGTATATTTACCCTTAGCATTATTGTATTAATCCTATCCTTCAAAAAAACAAATTAGTGTCTTGGATTGTATCATGTATGTAGGTTACCTATATAGGCTTGAGGTCAGTATTAAGCATCATAATATCAAATAATTCTGTTTCTTATAATCAAAATACAAAGAAAATCTATCTATCTTTCTTTCTATCTATCTATCTATCCATCCATCCATCCATCTATCCATCTATCTGTCTATCTATCTATATTACAAAACTCAGTCTTAAAGCAATACTTGAATAGATCCAATGATCCAGATTGTAACTCATCCAGCCATTGTGATACCATCAGTTTCTTGTCTAGGTTATTCCCAAATCTTCTATATGGGATCCACTCAGCATGTTTAAGTCTTTGAATGTGATGTGTTACACGAGGTCAATCTATCTGATATCCTTCTTTCTTTCTGAGTGGTCCACATGGTTTTATTTCCACTCATATATCTCCTGGTGCTAGCTTTGGGGCCACTTCTTACATATACCCCTCCTTAGATGAAATCATCCTTAAAAATGAGCCCATTCTCAAATCTCACTAGATTATAAATGTCTTTTACAGCCATTTATTCAGGACATCATCTTGCATTTTCAAAGCTCTCTAATTATTAATGAGTCAATCTACCAAGTACCTTCAAGGACAAAATTCAATAAAGTATCACTGCAGTTATTTTCAAGTGCAGGAGTAAGGGAAAGTTTCAGGGTGGGTAACCCCAAGGTCACAAAAACACATCCATTGATGGCAGAATTACTACTATAATTCAGGAATCTCTGACTTGAGTAAAGAACTCAGTCTACTGAGACTCTCTCCCTTCTATCATCTTTAGGGAAAAATTGTATTAATATATATTTGTTAGATAGAGATAAGTAGATAGATGGATAATCTTAGTTTTATATGGAACCCCAGAAGACATTTAGTTCTATCATTTCTGAACAAGAATCGCTTCTAAGACATCACCGAGACATTATCATCAAACGTTTCCTTGGGGATATTTTGATCAGTATAAAAAATATCAACTTACTCACATATTGTATAAATCCAATAAGCAACAGAGCTAAGGTGCCCTTCGGATTGAATACATACGAGACCTACTGTGAAACATTTGTCATGTGAGAGAGAGGAAGCTGCTGTCCCCTATCCTGGTTCTTTAGAAGAACATTTTGTTCTTTGAATCCTGTATGTTCTAGGACTAATACTATTAATTAAATCACATTTCTATGGCTCTTAAAGCTCTAAATTTTTCCCAGAATACTTCTGTGAGATAGACATGAAAAGTAATATTGCTCCCATTTTACAGATGAGGAAACAGAGGCCATTTTTAGAATTTAGCCAGGCATAGAAGTTAAAGAAGCAGAAACCAGAAGTTTATAAATAACTTCAGGGGGATATAAAAATCTCCAAATGAAATTTTGCCATCAACTTCATCCAGCAAAACCTTGATTGGGGTCAGGCTTAGGAAATGGCCTGGGATCGTGGATTAAAGCTCTTCTTATTTCAAGCCCTCAAGCCCTAGGGAGACTCTTTGTGTAATACCTCATTTTCCAGCCTCAGCAAATAAACTGCAGTATTAGAAACACAGCTTAATCTCTCTTTTACTTTTCAGGATGTTGTTGTACCTCATGGCTACTGTCATGTAGAACAATGACCATTATTCAGTCCTGTGGATGTAAAGTGGGAGCTCTAGAAGGTTGATATGAATATATACTGACCCCGAAACATATCCCCTCAAAGTCACTGGGCTTTGATAAATCCCTGATATGAAAATATTGTCCCTTTGTTTTGATTTGATTTTTCTTATCAGCTCATAACTGGATTGATGGAATGGTCTATTACTTGGTCTCTATCTCTAGATCCTCTCCTCGTCCCCTCACTCTCCTGCTTCTCACAAGCCATCCTGCCCATTTTAATCTTATATTATAATTTCATAACTGCACAACCTCATAGATCTGGGCACTCCCTCCACTGAGATGACCCTATAAATCACATTACTCTATTTTCTGACCCCCGTCATTCTAGTCTGTGTCCCAATAGATCCTTCAAAGGATTTCCCCACACATACCCTTACACTGGAGAATTTCACCCAGAATTGTATGTACTTTGTGGCCCCAAGTGAAATACAGAGTTGATGATATTTAATCCTTCACTTTATCCATAGGCTTGACCCACCTTCTTTTCCGGTCAGTATGTCCTCTGGGAAGAGTGTTAGACTACATGTTACGTCGAAATCATTACTGGTATATGCTACGGTCTGGTTTAACCATCATATATTTTCTTCATTGCTTTTTGGATGATGTACAGTTTTGATTTTTCTGAAATCATGGTGTTCTATTACTTAGAGTATAAGGTATCCCATGAGTCTAAGGACAATTTCTGGGGATTGAGGCTTCAAATTGTACTGAGACTGGGGACAAGTTCATAGAGAATCACCAGGGAAATCATTTTTCTTTTAATTTGTGGGGACCTGTGATTTCATTGGTATAGGCAACTCCTGGTACTGTACCTCCCACCTTTCTAAACTTCTTACTCCATACTCTATTCTACATATCCTGTAAACCAATAACATTGTTCCCTTTGCTGTTCCTCCTACAAGACACAACATGTCCAAACTGAACATTTTCAGCAACTTTCCTCCATTCCTGCTTCTGTTTCTCTTTGGTTTGGTTGACCATTAATCTACCTGGTACCTTTTAAAAATAATCACTTGACATATGTCTGAATATATTGATGTGTTTAGATATATGTCCACATAAACACGTGAGAGACCTTGGTTCAATATTTCATATTGTTAACCCCACTTGGAGGAAAGTTTTTGCTTTTCCCACTAAAATTTGCCGAACACTTAGAAAAGAATTATGCATTAATTTAATTGAACAAGCACACATTTGATGCCTACTGTGTGCAAGAAATGAAAAGGAGTTCCAAGGAGCTTACATTCTCCTGAGGACTCCAAAAAGTAAATGCAAAATTCTTGAAGACATTAGCAAGTAACTGGACAATGCAAAATGAAGGTGCTCAATAATAATGTATTGAATGGGTTTTCTTGAGTTTGCCTTTTTCTCCTAAAACTGGTACACTGAGAAGAAAAAGAAAATCAGCATTTTGAGGTTTTCAGTTAGTTCTATCCCAGGTAATCTTAGGTGTGTTTTCCTCTGATTTTTGTTGAAACCCTTCTTCTAGACAGAGTACCTTAGAATAGGTTAGAATAGCCAGGATGGCTAAGTAGAGCAGTGAAAAGAGTCCTGGGTCTGGAGTTAGAAAAAAAATTCAGTTTCGTGAGTTCAACTCTGCTTTCAGGCTTGTGACCCTGGGCAAATTACTCTGTTCACCTCAGTTTCCTCATTTGTAAAAGAATATGAAGGAGGAAATGGCAAATCTCTCCAGCATCTTTGCCAAGAAAACTCCAAATGGATCACAACAACTTGGATATGACTGAAAAATGATTGAACAGCAGCAGCTAACAAGGTAAACTCCTAGAGGGCAGGTATTTGGTGTGTTTAAATGGTGTCCAGATGAATATAACACAATGTACATGCAGGAACTCCAGGATACAGTCTTCACTTGGGTAAATGACTCCCTGGGAGTAAGTAGAGGCAATTTTGGAAGCTGCTTTAACTTGCTCAGGACACTCAGGGACCATTTAGTGAATTACTGCTTTCCTGGGAAAAGCCGGCTCATTAAGTTGCCACATGTACATGCACAATAGCTTTATATTTTCATTTTCCAGGAGCACTCGATGGATATTAATGGATTCTATTAAAGACTTGAGGCAGGAGGGATATCTATTAGAAAGCCATGTCTTTGTTTGTTTAGTATGCCTTTGTTCTCAATCCCACAGCTCCTTACAGATATATGCCATGGACCAGAGCATTCTCCCTCTCTCTCTACTCACTTTAAGAACTCAAAAATCTATAAGTTCCCACTGATGGGGCCTCCTTCTACAAATGCATCCATTTCTTAAGAAACAGTTTAGTTTATTAGTGAGACCAACAAAATCAGCACCTGTTGGTCAGTCCTCCTCCACTAGACCTGTCCTAGATGGCAATATGCTCAAAGGTTTTAAAAAACCAGCTAAGATCAGCAGGGCTTGGTAGATAGTGTTGGGCGTGGAATAAAGAGATATAAAAGTAAATGAGATATAAAGAGATATCTTTAAAAAGATATATAAATATAAAATATAAAGAGATATAAAGTAAATATCGCTACCTCAGACATTTACTAATAGAATAGTTACCTTTGTATTTCCAGAGCCTAGCATAGTGTTTTGTATAGAGTGAGTCTGTAATAAATGCTTTTTTGAATTCAGTTAGCCTCTTATGAGCTCACTTTCCCCATCTGTAAAATGGGAATACTACTTCTTGTACAAGATATCTTATAGAATTATTTGAAGTGTAAGGATGAGGGTCCACCTTACTGCAATCAAAGCCAGAAGGCTGGGATTACACCATATATCAATCACTCCCACGCCAAGTAATGTAACTACCAAGATATATCGGGCTCTGATATTGTTGTCTTGTGGTTATAAGTCACAAAATCAATTAATTGAATATGTAAAATAGGTGTGAACAATTCTTAGACACTTTTATTTAATCAATCAAATGCATACTCAGATTCCTGATATGCCTTCTCAGGAAATATTAAAATTAGTGTACGTTGTCCTTTAATTGTGATCGACTCTTCCTGACTCTATTTGGGGTTTTCTTGCCAAAGAGACTGGTGTAATTTTTCATTTCCTTCTCTAGTTCATTTTTACAGATGATCAAACTGAGGCTAGCAGAGTTAAATGACTTGTCTAGGATTACACAGGTAGTAATTGCCTGAGATCAGATTTAAAGTCAGGAAGATGAGACTTCCTGAGTGCAGAGAAACAGTCTTTCCATTGATCCAGCTGGCTGTTTAATTTTAGGTTAATTAATATTAAAATATTAAGTGATTAAATTTATTAATGGTCACAGTGGATGGAGACTCATAAGATTGAGAATCCTTCCAATCCTGAGATGAGTGAGGAATTACTAGTGACTCTGGAGACTCAAACTCTTAGTACTTCTGGGAGTTGTGAGAGTAAACATAAAGACTGTTCTACATAAGGAAAATGCTTCAAAAAGCTGAAAGGGCTAGATAAATGTAAACTATTATTCTTCCAACATAACCGTATCTGAAACTTCGGAAACTTTGCTTTTTATGGAAATCGCCTTCAAGAATACAGTCATCTCTTCTTCATGATACTGCATTGGAGTATGACTTTAGATTTCCATACAGCAAATAATGGTTATAACATATCTATATATATATCTATTCTATATCTATATCTATCTATATCTATATCTATATCATCTATATCTATATCTATATCTATATCTATATCTATATCTATATCTATCCATCTATCCATCTCTATCTATCTATCTATCTATCTATCTATCTATCTATCTATCTAACTTCAGGGAATCTCCTCTCTTTCCCTAGATTCTGGGCACACCAGTCCTAAGTCTAATCCCAATGGCTTTCAACCCTCCTCCCCTTCAAAAATCAGTAACCCATTTGGTTTACTTCAGGAGTTTTTGCTTCTAAACATATGGCTTAATACATTTTCCTGCAAAGTGTTTAACAGGTCCTTGCTTCTCGCAGATGCATTTGAGGTAGAAAATGAAAATCTAGGCTGAAGCAATTTTTATTTCATCCTGAAGGTCTTATTAAATGGGCAAATGACACAAAGGTGCATATGAACAAATACGAAAATCTCTATAGCATTCAGAGAGACTTCGTGGGGGCTCCTTTGACATCTCAGTTAGCCACTTTCCCACAGAATGCAATTATAAACCCATCAAGACACAGTGATGCTTTAGACTTTCTAAGCATATATAGGTATACTGCAGGCTGCTAAAGTAGCAGCCCCAGTCTTAACAGACCTTCATTGTACCAACAGCTGGAAGTCTGCTCTCTGGGTAGACTTTAAAGGCATTATATGAATGATCTTCTTTGTCTAAGATCTCTAAGATCAGGAGATCCCCTGTACTCACCAGGACATTTAATCTCTGAATTCTTAAACTCAGTTACCCATGAGGCAATTATAAGACTGATGCTGCCCAGGAATTTCCTTTTGTGGGGTAGAAGAGAAGATTCTAGGATTATATGGATGAAAACTTTGAGATCCTTCCTTTTTCAAACAGGATCTGCTGCTCACCAACAATGGCCATGATCACCCCCTTCAGATCACATATCAGCCCAGATAGATTTTTGGCACAGGATTCTGCTGCACGGTTTTGTCAGCTGCTGCTGAGAGGAGGAAACTACACAAGGAATAAGATCCCATTTAATTTATGACTTTTAGTACGAGAGATAGACAGACACACAGACAGAGACAGAGACAGAGTATTCAGATGATTTCTTCTCCTCCCCTATTGACCATAGCACATGTGTAGCCATTGTCCTTGCACTCTCTCTCTGTCCACATTGATGCTCTATGTATCGGTGAGAGAGACAACCTCAGGATGTTTATGGTGGGCATATTTTGTAGCCATTGTTTTTGCTATGCTGTGTAAATAAAATCCATTGCCTTGAGAAAATGATGTTTATTTGTTAACTCTTAAGGAAAAGCTCAAATGTAAATTTTGTTTTGAGTGAAAACTCACAGGTCCCCTAAAACCGAAGTGAAATAGTCAAGAGACCAAGCCCACAAGTACCAATGCAATTTTGGGAAGAAACTCAAAGGGAGTTATATATATTGTGCTTGATTTAAGCTTCATTAAACAGTGTAATATAGTGCCTGGGACTGGGTATAAGAAAATATGGGTTTGGGTATTTGTTTTATAACCCTTAACAACTTACTATTTCTTCCTGGGTCTCAGTTTCCCTATCTGTAAAATGAATAGCTACAAGTAAATAAGCTCGGGGTCCCTTTCACTAGTTTATGATCCTAGCCCATGCCATTTTTTAGTGTCAGGAGGAAGCTGTAGAAGCAGGATTTGGATGTGGGTGCTGAGTGTTTATCTCAGGAGGTCACAGCCACCAAGTCCGTAGATTCATTCTGCTCAGTGACTGATTTGCCCTGGAGTGCTTGCTGCTGTGACTGTGGCACTATGTGTGTTGGCAGAGTGGCAACGCAAAAATGTTGGGTGGAATCTCCAGAGGGTCATGGCATTGAGATCACAGCCATTACAAACCAAGGGGAAAGTCTATTCTAATAGAATCAATGAATACCCTCCAAATGTTCATGGAAAATGAAAATATAAAGCAAATAATTGTGACAAGCATATTGTCTAATTAAGATGAATGGGACAAGCTCCTTATGCATTTTTAATCTGTTAAATAAACAACATATTAATAAGGCTTAATTATATTACCACAAACTTAAAAGTGACTTTCTGAAATAAAGTTTATTTTGATTTAACATATGCCAATTTTTATGTATTTGTAGCACTTTGGTAAGAATTGTGCACAAACAACATCTTGAGATAAAGCTATTTTGACACAGAATGTGTGTGCTTCCCATCCTAATCAAAGTTTTCTAATTCTTAATTCTGGGGAAAGTTCAGGATTAGCAGCTATTGAATCTGTCACTTTTGAGACAAGACATTTTTCAGTCTCAGTGTTTGGATTTTGAAGGAATGGGCTTTGTAAGGTTTTTCTATCAAATAGGCTACCTTTCTTCATTAAAAGATCCCATACTAAGTGATTATGGCAGATTCAAGGTCAGCCATAATAGAAACTTTGGGATTAAAATAGGGGTAGGACAGGAGCAGGACCTTGGACAAGATCAAGGGATCTCTAAGGCTATGACCCTGTCCCAGCATCAACTAGTCAAGAATAGTCTGAATGTGGCTACTACATCTGGAATTTAGTTCTATACATTTTAGGAGGAAAATTGATAAACTAGATCGTGTCCACAGGAGGAAGATCAGGAGGGGTAGGGCGCTGCCAGCCAGGCCAAAGGAGAATCCTCAGAGAACCTGGGTATGTTTAGTCTAGGGAAGAACCTGAAAATTATCTTCCAGTATTTGAAGATTTGGCTCTGAAAACAAATGAAACTTGTTCTGCTTCATCCAGAATAGAAGGTGGATCAATAAAAAAAAATTCAAGAGATCTTCAAGCCAAATGTAACCGACCACCTGTTCAGTTTGTCACCATGAGGATTAGTATTTAAGTGCAGTTGGTCTCTGAGGTTCCTTTCAGCTTTGAGACTATGATTTTGTTCAAAGCTAATTTCATCTCAAAGCATTGTAAAATTTTCTAATAGAATGAGCTGCATTTGGTGGGAGTGGGATCTCGATCACAGGAAGACCGCTGTTAGTTACTGGGATTAAAGGGATTTCTGTTTAGGGAAGGGTGAACCTGTCAAGATAGATTTCCATGATTCTGCATCAGTTTCATTCCCAATATAGCCATTAGTGCAGGGAGGTCAATATACAATTGGGGCAGCAAAAAGGAACATTGTTCTATTAAAGAAGAGAATTGTGGTCTGGCTTAGTAGGGAGGTGATCTTGGCTAAATCAGGGATTCCACATTGGTCATTGCTTTCTTATGGGATCATAAGCAAAAGAGACCTCAGAGGTGATCTAGTACATAGCTTTCATTTTACCTGTGAGCAAATGGAGACCCAGGGAGGTCTCATATAAGTACTAGAAGTGAGATTTGAAGCCATATCCTCTGACAGCAAGCAGCCATGCCTGAAATAAGAAAGGCTCATCTTCCTAAATTCAAACACATTTTCTAGTTGTGTGATCCTGGATATATCATTAAACCACATTTTCCTCAATTTCCCCATCTGTAAAAGAGAAGGAAATGACAAACCAGTATCATTGCAAGACAAACCAGTCCAGCTTCATTGACAAGAAAACCCCAAATGGGGTCATCAAAGTGCCTGAGCAACTACCACCTCCAGTTTCAAAAGTGGAGTTCCTTCCTCTGTACAACACTACCTCCACATTCCCATCTGCAAACAGAGATAATTGTCTCTGCTCCTGCTTCCCTCACGGGGGATCCCATAAAACAGTGTATATTCATAGGACCAACGAGTCTCAGAGTTAGAAGAAACTGCGTTCCAATTCAGCCCTAAACTAAAGGAAAATTCTCTTTACAAAAATCCTGACACAGGTAGTTACCTAAACCTTGCTTTAAGACCGTTAGGAAAAGGCAAAGTTTATGAAAACTGCAAGAATACTTTAAGATGTAAGGGGCAATTATTATTATTTTATGTTGTTTCTTTTATCCATTTGATAAATGCATCTAAGAAAGGCAGCAGCTCTACCCATTAAGACTTTTATTGGAATAGACTCCTAATTTATATCACCTATTTGCTTTAAATGTTATAATAACTATGGTTCAAAAGAGAATGCTAATTTTCTGAAAGCGTGGTTTGAATTTTAAGATGGAAGTTCACCTCCTGGTATCCTCCCTCAAGGTCTCCCTTTTCTTTCTCTGAGTTTCCTCTGCTACCTTTCCTGACTGCATTCTGTACAACCCAAATCATTTCTGTCCTAGTTTTCCTATTATTGACAGATTTTTGTTTTTCCACAAGAAGTGTTCGTCTCTCCTCATGGTTCTACAGATTGCTGGAGCTGGAGTCTCTTACAGATAATTGATCCTATCCCCATTATGTATACTTCTACCGACCCACAATTCCAGTGATAGAATTATAACAAATAGGAACTGGAAAAGACCTTATCATTCTTGGGGGTTCAACCCTCTCCTTTTAAAAGTGAAGAAATGCATAAAGTTAAAATGATTTATCTAAAGTCACACAACTAGCTAGTGATGAGGTTAGATTAAAGCTGAGCTTTCTGTACTCCAAAAACAATGTATTAGCTGGATAATTGGAGAATACTCATGTTGGTATTGGGGTCACACAGGTAAAGATTGAGTAAAAAGACACACAATAGTGTGGGGTGATAGAATTAGCAGAATGGTTACCACTTGCTTGGATGGTAACGGGATGTTGATAACTTGGCTGTTTTTAGGTTGATTTGGTTCCTTGTAGGAGGGGATCCTACCATGGTAAGTGTCTAGGGGCTTCAGGATGTATACATGTTTCCCTAGTTCTAGTGTGTCTCTGTATTTTCTAGTCTCATTGATGGGAGGAGAGAGCAGGCCATTCTATGAGCATTTATCCTGCTGGCATTAAAGCCATGCTTGAACAAATGTAGAAAAGGGTTCAGTGTTTCTGTAGGCCGGGTAGGTCGCTCCATGGAGCACAGACCACTGAGCCTGGAGTCAGAAACCTTGTCTTTCCTGAACTCAAATCCAACCTCAGACACTTCCTAGCTGGCTGATTCTGGACAAGTCACTTAACCCTGTTTGTCTCAATTTCCTCATCTATAATATGTTGGAGAAGGAAATGGCAAATCAAGAAAACACAAGATGGAGTCAAGAAGAGCTGGACACAACGGAAAAATGATTAAACACCAATAGCAAGAGTGTGTGATAAGGCCATTTAGAAGTAGCTCCAGTGCACATTTCTGTAACAGTGATGATTCTGAAATTATGCAAAATACTCCAATTATTTTAGCATCTGAGTCATGAGTGAGTGTAGAATCAGAGAATCATAGCTCTAGAGAAAGGAGCGGCCCCTGAGGCCATCCAGACAAACCCATCCATGCTTTAAGAAGTTTGTAGTAATGGAGCCACAATGTAGTAATGGCTATTGGCCATTGGGGATGTAAACATGTAAATAACTGGTAGTGGGTATCCCTGGATCTAGCACTGGAGTTAAATATCCTCTTATGGTTATGGTCCCAATGTCATGCAAAAGAGATGATCAATCTTGTATAACTTTTATTCAATTTTATGAAATTCTATAGAGAGAGGAGGCCCTTCCTTCCTGTCCTTACCTTAATGGCCAGTCACTGCCCCCCTATATGCATGTCTCCCTCAACAGCATGTGAGTTCTTTGAGTTAGAGAAAATCTTTTGCATTTGTATCCTCAGCACTTAGCCCATTGATTGGCACATGGAAAACATTTAAGAACTGCTTTTTCATTCATTCATTCAAGTTTTTATTGAGCATTTATTATGAGTAAATGGTTTTATGCTAACTCAAGTGTATGTGGTGAATAAAATGGCAGATCACACAGTCTCTGCCCTTAAAAGTTTATATTCTAGCAAAAGAGACAAGTTCTACACATATGAAAAAGATAAATAAGATGACAATATAGTAGCCATAACATGGTAGCCACATGTAATATAGTATATAGAGTACTGAAGTGCAAGGAGAATAGAACATGTCACTCAAGCATCTATTTGTTCCTCTATTCCCTCTAGGAGCCTATAAATCTCCCAAGTCATTCTTTGAGACATTACAGGAGTATTAATAGACAAAAGTTCCCATTCATCCATTCCCCACCAAGGGAAGAAAGCAATACTGGCCAAGTCATTTTTGTATATTGTTGTAACTGTTCCTTTCTTAGGAATTATGCCTGAAAAATTGAATTAGTTAGTTGTATTATAGAATTTCCTGGTGTAGGATGATGCTTCTTACTGATTGGGACAATTTTATTGATTGAAAAGCTCAAGAACCTTTCTTTGTTCACTAAAAAAGCAGTGCCTCAGAAGAAAAGTACTCATTCAAAGCAAAGATGGCTAGGGTCTCCTATTGCTCAAGATCTAATTTAATTATGATTAGTATGAGTAATTTGATATTGATGGCTAGGAACCTAATACATATAAATGTGTGATAAATAAGGGACAATTGCATGTTGACTACCCGGACTTTGGCTAAAAGAAATATAGAGTCTATTTCCTTATCATAATATGAAGATGAGACATTTTACCCAAGAGACTGCTTTGGAGCAGTAGAATTGGCTATGACTAGAACTCAAAATAGGTAGAAGAATCTTTATAGGAAGACCTCAGAGTTAGAATTGCCATTTGGGAGCAAGAAGGACCAATTGGAAGGGGAGAAATCTGCATGGAAAAAGGGTGTGGAGGGAAACCTTTCTATCTTTCCCTTTCCTTGCATTGCAATTTACTGGTAAATGGTAGAAAGTCTTAAGTCTAGTCAATGAAGCAAGTTGGAAAGGTCCTGAAGATCCTGGGATTACTATCCTTATTTTGCTGAAGGAACTTAATACTTCCTCAGAAGTCCAGAAGGAAGTGGCCTAAGAAAAACTACCTTGTCCAATAGTAGCATGAAAAGGCCCAGAAAAGGAAAGATTTTGCCAAGTAGTGATTTATGGTCTCTCTCTGTCTCTCTGTATTTGTGTGTCTCTTTGTCTTTTTCTTTCTCTCTTTAAGGACACCAAGGACTACAAAGTCAGTGTTCTAGAGATGAATTACCATACTCATGTGTTTCCTTCTTATGTGCTTCCATGTCACGATTTCATTAATTTGTGCTCACTGTCTCCCTTGGTCACTGTTTGACTAGTTGAGAAAGTGGGTTCCAGTTTTATAAGTGGTACATTATGTTTTAATAGATCTTGTGGTACTTTCTGCGTTTTAAATTTTTTTGACAATTTTATTTAAAGTTTTGAGTTCCAAAATTCTATCCTTCTTGCTCCATCCTTCTCCTCTATGATGATAAGCAATTACATATAGGTTTCACATTTACAATTACTTAAAATGTTTCCATATCAATCATTTTGGACAAGAAGACAAATAAAATGCAAAAATTTTCTAAAAGAAAGTAAAAAAAAAAACACTACACTTCAGTCTGTATTCAATCAATATTCTTTCTTTTGTTTCATGACTAGACCTTTGAGATTGTCTTGGATTATTGTATAACTGAGAATAGCTACGTCATTCACAATTCTTTATCGAACAATATTGCTTTTACTATGTAATGTTCTCCTAGTTCTGTTTACTTCACCATGTATCAGTTCATGTAAATCTTTCCAAGCTTTTTTTTTCTGAAACCATATTGCTTGTTATTTCTTATTGCATAATAATATTCCATTATAATCATATACCACAACTGTTTTTTCTTTATCAATCCCCCATTTGATAGGTATCCCTTTGATAGCCTTTGGGCAAACTTCCAAATTGCTCTCCAGAGCTCTCCTGTGTCCACCAACAGTGCATTAAAGTACATATTTTCCCACAATCCCCTCCCCCAAATTCAATGTTTGATATCGTTGCCTGATTTTGGATAAGTGTTTTTGATTCTGAGTTCATGGTACCATTTCAACCGATATGTCAAACACAAAGTATATTAGTGAGGATTCATGAGTTACAAGTATGAGTAATAGAGGCTCTTTCCTCTGTAGTAATTTCTCCCGAGGACTCAGAGATACTGAGTTGTAGTAGCATGACAACTGCTCTGGAAAAATTCAGCCATACTAGGGATTATCTTAGAGGATGCTCCCTTCCTGTTCACCCTTGAAGAGTCTAGGAAAATGGAGGGGAAAACATGAAGATATGAGTGAAAAGGTTTCATTGTAGAGGGTTTGGGGAAGATGTCACTATGGGAAATGGTTTATGATTCTAAGAAAGGAAGGTTCTCATGGGAGGGAAGGTTTCAGTGGCAAAGGAAGTTGTAGGCTTGGAGACACATTGGCAAATTCTATGTCCCCAACATCAGCTAGCTCTTGGAGCACTGGGATCCTATAGGACCTCAAGAGAATCAGCAGAGTATTTTGGGGTCCTCATCTCTATGGAGAGAGCAACAAGATGCTCTTCTCCAATAAAGACATCTTGTCCAAAGACAGGCTTCGGTGAATTTCCCCAGGAGGAGGTATTATTATCTTCCCCAACATATATTTATATATCGACGAATTCTTAATTCTGCAGAGGACCAGGGCTATCCATTTAGTTTATCAAAGGGAATTCCATTTCCTCATTGACTGTAAGCAGCTAAGCCCTTGAAGCATTCAGTCAATACCCATCTGAGGGAAGAACAAAGGCAGCATCTGAGAGGCAGATTAGCAAATTACCTGCTTGCAAAATCCAAATAGAAGTGCACAAAGGCAATTCTACCTATTTGCTGGTAACTCAACAAAGGAGGCCTAAGTAAATACCCACATCCAGGCTCTGGTGATCCTGAACACACTGAAGGTCAGCAGAACTGAATACTCAAATATGATTCATTTTAATGAAAACAGTTAAGAGATGGCCAAAATTTAAAATACTGAAATAACTCGGGGGCTTTTATGCAATTCCTGCTCTGTGGCTGGAAGTAAATAGGTGGACTCAGAAGCGGTCCATTATTTGGACCAATTCCTTAATAATAAAGAGCTTTTAGATGATTCTAATAAGGAGGATAATTTATATAGACTTTCATGTTGCAAGGCACCTTGCAAAGATCATCTTAATTAATATTCTTTTTGCCCCATCTAGTAGATAGTATAAATATAGCCCCGGTGCTTATAAATCCTGTGACCCTTCCCACAGCCTTTTCAAGTGTTAGTTACCTTATCTGTAAAATGGAGATAATCATAAATGTATTATCTACTTCAGAGGATGTTTGTGGGGCCCAAATGAAAAATGTTTATAAAATTACTTGGCAGATTTTCAAGTATTATTTCATAGAATCTCACCCTAATTTTTCCTTTTTTTCTGGACAAGGAAAGTGGGATTCAGAGAGTTAAGACACTTTCTTAGGGTTGCACAGTCCTAAGTGAGAGTGGCTGAATGATATTTCTATTTTGCCAAGACTGGACAGATAATACATGACAAAATCCGGGCTCAAACTCAGAGCTTCTGACTCCAAGCTTGGGGTACTTTCCATGAGCATCCTGCCTCTAAATGGAAAGAACCCCAGATGATAACTCAAGGAGAAATTCAAAGCACAATGACACTGGCTGTTTCTGCAGATGCAGGAATGAGGAGCGTTGTGGGGTTTAATGGGGGAGCAAATGGGGAATGATGCTCCAGGAACTTTTAGGAGGATTTTTCCAACCTCTCCCCCAGGGCTAAGACACCCAAGGAGCAGGAGGAATTTAAGAGTTAGAAAGAACTTGTCCAATTCCCTCATTGTACTTTGGAGAGGGTGGAGACTGCCTGAGGGGCTCTCCAGAGTTTTATTGGGGTGGGGAACACCAATGGGAGGCCTTCCTAGATGCTGATCTGGGTTTGGGCCTCTAAGCTACTGGATCAGGCAGCCTTGTTAGGACTGCAAGCTTCTTGGATTGTACATGTTTAACCTCTATGGGGTTACTTGCTGCCTGCAGGAGTGGGGGGAATGAGAACGATTTGAAACATGGGGTGAATGGGGAAAACAATTTTTGCATGTATTTCAGAAAACCCAAAGCTGTTATATGCATATATGAATATATATGCAATATACATATATTTTAGAAAGATACAGAGAGACAGAGACATACAGCAGAGAGAGACAAAGAGAAAGACAGAGACACACAGAGAAACACAGAGACAGAGACAGAGAAGCAGAGAGACAGAGATAGAGAAAGAGACATACAG
>JAJPUD010004430.1:96594-149172 GCA_023553655.1 Myrmecobius fasciatus
CAGAGACAGAGAAGCAGAGAGACAGAGATAGAGAAAGAGACATACAGAAGAGAGAGACAAAGAGAAATACAGAGTCAGAGAGACAGAGAGAGAGAGAGAGCATTGTGAGCTTCTTAAGAACAAGGACTGTTTCACAGATATTCACAGATCCAGGGCCTTCCAAGATGTTTGCTATAGTTGGTGCTTATTAAATGCTTATGGAAGATTGAGCCCCACCTAGCCATTGTTTGGGCCCTGATTGGCTCAGAGTTAATATTTGTTTTGTCCAGAAACCCTAAGGGTCTCCTCACCTCAGATGGGAAAGACTAGGTAAAAGAAGCCATTTTCTGTCTCATTTCTTACCTGACCTTAATCCCTGAATGGACATTGCCTCAGTTAAGCTGATATCCCTTAAAGATCTTAGCTTAAAAAGGCCAAGGGCTCCCGTTGCATCCAGGACCATCTCTAATCATCCTGATCTATCTCTGGCCACTGGACCCAGATGGCTCTGGAGGGGAAACTGAGGTAGGTGACCTTGCACAGCCCTCCCCAACTTCAATCCAACTCACTTGCATTCACAGCATCCCCTCCCAGATCTCAGGTTCTCTACAAGAACAAAGGACAAACTCTCTTCCAGAATGAAGGGGAAATACTCAAATCAATCAACAAATATTTATTAAGCTCCCACTATGTGCCAGACAAGGACATGAGGGTGAATAAAATGACTCGTACTTGCAAAGAGTTCATATTCTGAAACTGGGCAGATTTAAATTGGCCCACAAATTGGACAAATCCAATAACAGTTCAGTGATGGTTGGATTTGCTCTGGCAGATGTTTTTTCAGATCCAAAGAAATGAAGTTGAATGTGCTCTGAACCTCCAGCCCGGAGAGCCCTTGATGGGAATGCTGATTGCCTTCCTATTCTCACATTTACCAGCTGGGATAATCATGTGCAAGCTAATATTGCTACACCTTAGTTTCCTCATCTGTAAAATGGGAATATCATTTTTACTAAGTAGCTTAAGCAGTTATAAGGAAAGAACAATAGCTTTAATTAACAATTGAGCTTTTCAAAAAATTGTTTTTAAACTGTATTCAATTTAATTGATTTCTTTTCTAATTTTATGGATTTTTTTTTTACATTTTAAGAAGTTCATAGATTTCACCAGATTGCCCTGCCAAAAAAAAGTGATCAGAAAAAAAGGAAAGAAACCTTGGTATAAGAGCTATGTAAATGTGAACTCAGTATAATAATACAACTGTCCATTTCAAATAAAATTCAAGTGGCATGATGGGAAAGCATTTAGATCTGTAGTACTTTTCGTCACTTAATATCGGTGTGACCTTGTGCATCTACTACTTGGGGCCCAAATTTTCTCATCTGTAAAAAGAGGAAGTTAAGTTACACGAATCCCATACATCTCTAAACCTAAGTCTCTCTAGCTATCAGTATTCTTGTCTCTAAAATAAAGGGACCAATTTCAGTTCTCTCTAAGGACCTTTCCAGAGCTGGGGGGCTGGGAAGCTTCAAGTTTGCTCTCAAAAGTCATAGACCAGAGATGGGGAAGGCAAAGGCAAGGGGATTAGCACTTATAAAGCACTTACTATGTTCCAGAGAGTTAGCTAAAATATTATCTCATTTGTTCCCAGGAGATGTGGCTGCTTTTAACCCCAGTTACTTCTACAAACTAACTCCACAAGCAGATCAATCTTTCCCCTGCCCTGTCCATGGTAGGGGATTGGTCCATATAGATCCCAAAATGCAAAGGCAAGAGTTGGGATTTGGAGTGCTAACACCAGAGCCTGGGAACCCATTTGTTCTTCTGAAAAGATGTCTCCAGGAACTGCTGTGATAACACGCTTTCGGAAAGGGCTTTTGATCTGTGGCAGGGCGCTTTCAAATGGGGTGGTGAACTCAATGGACTAGAATGGGTTCTTTCCTTTTGGTGTCTATCCCCTGGAAAATCCCAGCAGAGACCACGCTTTGGCGGGCCCCGCTTGATGAATGATGTGTTTTTCCCCATCTTATTATCTTCTTGCATTGAAAACATTTCCAGTAAAAATCTTGTTTAGGAACCGCATGAAACTGACACACAGCATATGCATTCTGAGATTTATTTGCTTACTGTAAAGTGATTCTCTATTACCATGTTGTACCCTTTTAAAAGCTGGTGAAGTAGAAAAGCTTTTACCATTTGGTGGTTAGCCATTTCACATTACTACTTTACAGTCAGATCATAATTTGTCAAATGCCCCTTTATAATTATTAGCAAATCCTAAACGACTCAAGTTCAATCCACGACACCTTGTACGGTGGTGAAAGGGAATCTGTGTTTCTCATGCAAGTTGCCTGCAATCGAGACTAATTGCCATACTAATTGTTTTTTTCCTATAATTTAAGTTTATTGTTTATCGCTTTTAGATGGTGAACTGGCAGACATTTGTCTAGGAACGGTGTGGTAGGTATTGTTTGTCAAAAGAAAATTTTGTTTTAATTGTATCAGGCTAGAAATTTGCCTTTGCATTTTCTATTAGCAACCTCGAAGTCTAAGGTGAAAGCTTCTTGGGAGTCGGGAACGCCATAAAGATCTGGCGATATTTTTAGCATAGCATGTGGGCAGCTGGGTTATAACTCCCATTACCAATAATGGGATTTGTACATCCAAATCCCAATATACCCTGCTAAAGACTTTACCCCCAGATGTTCTGATTAACACAGAGTCTATTATTCAAAGTGTTAGTAAGCAGGGCTCTCGATTCCAAATGTTTCAGGTCAGTCAATTCCGTGGCAGGCCTTGGAGTGTTATTGACCTTTGGATTACACTAGGCCGATCCTTTTTCCCATTAAGCACACACACAAAAGCAAAGTTTAAATAGCAATATCCTCATGATCGAAGTGAATGGAAGCCAAGAAGGTGTAGAATGGAGACCTTGCATTGTTCCTTCCTGATTAGCTGGAGGGAAGGGGACGGGGAGAAAGAGGGGGACCTGAATTCAAGGAGAATTCTCCATTTTTCTGGAGGGGAGCTATGGAGATGGGTGAGAGGGTGGGGAGTTCTTGATTCCTTAGGCTCACAAAAGCCATTCTTCAGGTTTTTCAAGAAAAGGAGTTGGAAGACTCCATCCTACTGGAAGATGATCCTGAGGTTGCTGTTAGATAGTGATATATTCCTGTAGGAGAGAAGCCGGTGGGTGCCTTGGCCAGAATAGGCCAGTCCTTCTATTCAGAGCTCCCAGCATGACCTTTTCTTCTCCTGTCCTTGGGAACCACCATATTGTGGGTTGACTTATCCCACCCAAGCTTTCAATGTCTCCCAGCAGCAGAGAGCCTTTGAACCACCAGGGTTTCTGAAGGTTGCTCGGTCAGGCTGTGGGCCAAGCAAGTTTTTCTGTGGGTAAAAGCTGCCTTAAAACCCAGCACTGGAAGGAAGCAGTAAGAGCCCCGATTCACCAATAGGGGCTAGGCAGTAGATTTTCTGTTATTAAGCATTCGCTAAATAATATATCGTTCTAGAAATGAAGCACATTTTAAAAACTGTATGCTGTAAATCAAATATGACTGTAAAGCAAATTGTGTTTTCCCATTGATTCCCATTGTAATGGGAGAGATGAGTTCCTATTTCCTCCCCTGCTGTTCTTTAGAATAGAACGCTTCCTGCCCGTTGCCATGGGGACAGAATTCCATATAGGCTGAGGAAGGAATTATATACATGATCCTGGAAGAATTCTGTAAGTTGAGTTTGTAGAGCAGCATGTATTTTATTCCCTTCCTTCCTTTTCTATTTTCATCATAACGAATCACCATATTGTAGGTATGCTTGTTGCTTGTTTGTGCATATACATGTATATATATACATGTATATATACATGTATATGCACATATATGTTCAAAGGAAAGAAAATCCTCCCTCTACTATATGCCCATGTTAAATATACAAATAAGCATTGTTAACTTAAAATCTAAATCCCTAATTTAGCTCTTCTCTAAGAAAAAAATGTCTTCTTAATAGCTGGACAGAGGACACAGAAAGGTAGCAGAACAGATTACAAGAGACAAAGAGATAGAGACAGAGACAAGAGAAAGAGAGACAGCAAGACAGAGAGAAAGAGAGAGAGACAGAGAGAGAGAAAGAGAGAGAGATAGAAACAGAGAGACAGAGAGAGAGACAGAGATAGAGACAGAGAGACAGAAGAGAGACAGAAAGAGAAAGACAGAGTTAGAGAAAGAGAGAGACAGAGAGAGACAAACGAGAGATAATTCCCTAGAAATGTCTGATACTGCTTTGCCTAAGTGAGATTTTCATTCAGTTAAACAATTCTGCCGTGAGGGAAATTAATTTATTGACCAGTCAGTATTGTTGACTGGCATCTTCCAAATCCAATGTACTCTACCATCAGCATTCAAAATTGCTGTACCCTTAAAGACTTTTCCATTTATACCATGTGTTGAATGTTCAAAAACCTTTTACAACTCCCCATTGAGAAAAGGATTGATTATTCTCATTAGATTGACATTCAAGGCTGTTTATAGTCTGGTTTGCACCTGAATTCTCATTCTTATTACTTTTTCCACCATGCAATATTTCCTCCATTACAGTCTGCTTCTGGTATATCCATTGTCCTTCAAGAAAACCTGGTGAATTTCTACTTTTTGCTCTTCACATTTTTCCTTCCATCCCTGAACATGAAAGAACTTCTTCCCTTTTCCCTCGTCTCTATAATGAAGGGTCAGTTCCACTTCTTTCTCTTCCACACCCCCTCCAGCCCATAATGATCTCTCCCAGGCCCCAAGGTATCATGAAAAACAGATGAATGTTAGAGTCTGAAGACCCGTGGATGAGTCTTGGATTTGCCATTTATTGCATGCTCTTTCACAAGTCACTTAACAAATCTGTTTGGATTTCCTCATTGGTAAAATATAGTCATGGAAATAAGTGATCTCTGAGATCTGTTCTAGCTATAAAACTCTCACTATATACCTTTACTTTTTTTGAATTCATTTATAATAATTATAATATATATAATTATATAATAATTCATATGGTAGGTACTCAATAAATGCTTATTAATTGATTAACTTTCAATTAGAAAACATTCATCATATTTAAGAAGTTCAGGGTGAAACCAAAGAATCCTTATTAAGCCAAACAGCACAATATTATAGAAATGATTTTAATGGATTTTTGTGAGTTGGGGTGGGGGGGTAAATCTGCAATTTGATCATTGTGAAGCATCCTTGCCACCAATATGCATCACTGAACCAATTAAAAAGTATTCATTAAGTGCCTACTGTGTGCCAGACACTGTGCTCAGTATGGCAGATACAAATACATCGAATGGAAGAATCTCTACTTGAAAGCAATGTATGTTTTGTCTAAAGGTGAAAGGCGTATTTGGAATAAAAATAAAGTAGTTGACTCCAAGGTAATTTGGCAAGGAGGGCAATACTACTGAAGAATCAGAAAAAAGCTTCCCATAGAAGGTGTTGCTTGAGATGCATTTTTTAAATTGTTGAATGATCTCTGAGGATTTCATCCTGTTCCAATGTGAAATCTAAATCACCTGGAGGTCTGGGCCAAAGCCCACCTCAGAACCATACCCTCCAGCTGTTAGTATCTTCCCTCAGCAAAGAGTGTGTGTTTGTACATGTGAATGTCCCTCATCATTAGATATAAGCTCCCCAACTATTTAAATGTTATCTTTGTGTCCTCAGTGATTAATAAATGCATGTGGATTAATATAATACCAACAATCTGGGTTTACCAGCTTCCCCTGGTCAACAGACAGTTCCCATGGGACCAGGTCACTAGGCAGAATTTCCAAAGATAGCTGGGTCAGGGCAGATTGACCCACAGGCCTCTGGCAAAATATCTTGATTTCCTCTGCAATAGCTCTCCCCTGAGAACAGAGTATTAAATGTTGCTTTTTGTATTTCCGAATTTTAAGTGTAGGGATTAGACTTTCTGCCAGGGTGTTTTTCTCTAAAAGAAAAGTCACTTAATTTCTGTTTATCTTTCCTCTGAACTCTTCATTCAATTTGGAGCAATCACAATTACAATAAACCCTTTCCCTATTTAGAGCCACTTCACTGTGTACCATCCTGCTGATAAACATTTGAGCCTTTTAAAAAAATTGCTGTACATTTTAACCAACTATATTTTAGTATTGTGAAAAGAACTTGAAATCTCTGTTTCTGACTGAATTATTCCTCTCAGAATACAGCCATCCACTACACAGGGTGTACAGATATAATCGAGACTGGCAACATGAAATGTGTCCATGTGTTCAGGTCTTGCTTGGGACAGAGAGGTCTAGCTGGAACATTTGCTATCTCTTTATCTCCCTGGCCACCTGCTTCATTTTATCACAGTCCTTCCTGCTCTATTCTGTTCTTGATGTGCTTATTCAATGAAATGTTTTTTTTTTCCCCTATAACTCTTAAAGAATATTTCATCCAATATTCTTTTTTTATTCTTTATTTTATTCTATTCTTTTTTCATTTCCAGAACTATTTTTTAGCTTTTTCTCATTATTTGACATAGTTAATTCTCAAAATTTCGGCTCTGCATTTCTCCTTCCAGAAGTTGTAGAATTCTGCGTGCATCTCAATTTAGGCTTTTTTATTTGCACCTTTCTTCCCCACCACCATCTTAAATTCAGAACCATTGCAATATATAAGTATCTAGACAATTTCATCGATATGTACTGACTTACCAGGTCTGGTTTGATGCTTTGCACAGTGACTATTTTGAAGTCAGTATTTCATAACAATCACTAAACCAAATGTGAAAGTTATTCAGTTATCAGATTCTATCCTCCACCCCCTTATGAATTCCCCCCTGAACAGGAAGAAGTGATAATGTGGCTTTAGTTTTGTCCCATTCGCTCAATCAATTTTGGGTTCACACAAGCCTATCAACAGCTCTGATAATAATCTAAATATTAATTTTAATAATTATTGCCCTCAACATCATCCCATAGTTTGTGGGAACTCTGCCAATATTGTCTATTTTAGAGTAAGCTCCAGATTTTCTGCCCAGTTAAGAAAATGAGTTGACAAGTAATCACTCAATAAGCATTTAAGCACCTATGATGTGTCAGGCACTCAGAATAAAAATAAAAACGATAAAAACATGTATCATCTCCTTTCATCCACAAATAAGCTCTGTGAGACAAGTGGTATCATTTATAAATTTAAAAAAAAAACTGCTGAGAGACTTTAAGTAACTTGCCCAGGATCACTTAGCTAGTATGTATTAAGGACAGGATTTGAACCCAGCATCAAGCATTGCTTCCAGTGCTCTTTCCATAATTCTATGCACGGCTCTATTTTAAGATTTATGCAGACATTACCTAACAGCTATTATTGAAGACTTACATAATAACCAACATGGAGTAGACTGAAGACAGAAGAACAGTTGTTTCAAAAGATAGAATGAGAGTTTTCGGTGTAATTTCAAATTAGGGATAGAATGGGGCAAAGACCAAAGTAGTCTGATCAGAGAGTGAATACTGATAGCAGAGTTCTAAATTTGGGTGAGGGATGGAGGTAGACATAGAAATTCAGGTACCTTGATACCATGAGCAGATGGCTACTGGATTGTGCAAGTTTTTACCAAGAGCATCGCATTGTGGAGTAAGGGGCTTTGAAAGTTTGTTGGAATAATTATTCCTTACCTTAAAAATGGCAGAATTTTAATGAGCCTTTATGGAGTATGAGCTGACTTATGATGATATAGCTTAGGAGGAGATGTTCCTGGAGTTTTGCTATGATTTTTTTCCATCAAGGAAAATCTAGAGGGTTGAATGGATTTGCTGAGATTCCCTATCTTCAAAACCTGACTCTGAAGAAGTCTAGAACTCAGTTTCCTCAACTGAAAAATGATGGGATTGTCTTAGATGGTCTCTAAAATCTTTGGAGGATCCAGGAAGTTCAGGAGGCTTTAGGTCAAATCTGCCTTCAGATATAACAGAGTGATTGTGAGCAAGTTATACCTCTCAGATTCAGTTTCTTCTTATTTAAAATTAGGATAATAATAGCACTTACTTCCGAGAGTTGTTGTGAATATCAAATAAGATAATCTTTGTAAAGCAGTTTGCAAATCTGAAAGCTCCATTTGAATGTCAGTTCTTTTTTTCAGCTCTGAATCTATGATCCTTTGATTCTCTGTATTATAACTTCTATATTGGGGGAGAAGGAACAAGGGGGGGTAATTCCTTCCAAGGGAAATGTCTCAAATTATTGCCCATTTCAACCCAAATGGGGAGGGGGTACACTTTTAATGGGCTAATATAGTCTCTACTAGCATATGGGCTCTCACCAATTTGTTGTTGCTGAAATTGTATTAGGTAGCTTGTTGTCCTTTTGGTCTCCTTTCATAAATATTTGGGGGCAAGCATTGGAAAGTTTAAATATCTTTAGGAAGATTGGGAGCAAAAATTACTGACTCATCTTTAATGTCAGCTGGCTGATAAACTGCAGAAGAGATCTCTCCAGGTTAAGGGAAAGGAGAAGGGAAATGGCAGTTGGACATCCCTACTGACAAATGGGTGATGGTGTATTTAGTGGGAAGGGAACATCTAAGCTACCTTATCAGATATGACCCAGGGATGGGAGGTTGGAAACATTTTAAAGCATTTCTTAATGTTTCTGTCATCAGAAGGGTCAAAAAATGCTGAGCATCAAAGTACCGGAGACTAGAGAGAACTTGGAGGTCTCTTAGACCATCCCCCTCATTATACAGTTAAGAAAACTGAGGTCCAGAGAGGGAAGTAATTTATAAAGGTCATGTAGGAAAAAATGGAAGAGCCACAATTGGAAATAAGATGATCTAAATCCCAGGCTCATCACTACATTCTGCCTCCTATTCTAAGCAACACAAAAAAACAAACAAACAAAAAAAAAAAACAAAAAACATTTTTATCCAGTTATGTTTCAATGAAATGGAATACATTGTGGGGTGCTGTTTTACATATTACATGAGGTACAAAAGGGGGCTAGAGAGCTTAACAGAAGTACAGCCAAAAAAATCTTAAAGATAAAAGAACATTTTATGAGGATAGATTAACAATGTGAGACTCTAGTCTGGAAAGATGAAAGCTTGGAGATGGGGAGAGGATGTAATTGAAGCTTATGAAATCATGAACTATAGGGGGAGGATGAACAGGGGTTAGTTCACTAGATCTCAGAATATTAGAATTAGAGGGTAACTCTTGAAGCTTGAAGGAGGCATTTTAGGACAAATAAAGGGAAAGCCTACACAGCAGTTAATAAACTAATGGAACTCATTACCCTAAGGGGTGATGCAAACTGAAGATATAAATAGGTTCAAGAAAAGTTTAGATAAATTCATGGATGATAGATCCATAATGAGCTTCTGAGGAACACTAAAGGAAGCTTGGAACCCATTCCCAGATCTTTGAAGGTAATGTCAAGGGGGGGTAAAGGGCGGGAGAAGGGAGGGAGCTTGCCAAAATACTCATTTATGTCAATGTCACAGACAGAGCTCTGGGCCGAATGGACTGTTGGTCTGGTTTACTGTAACAATTCAAATATTCTGATTCTAAGCAAACATCTTTATTTTTAACTTTCGTGAAACAAATTTAAGTTTGAAGTTTACCTTTCTATTTCGTGATTAAAATAATTGTTTCTTTTTCTTTTCTTTCTTTTTTTCTTTTTTTTTTTTTTTTTGATTTCTAATGTTCCCTCCAAACTCTTTTGTGTGGGGGGTAGGAAAGGCTAACCTATGATTTCTTCATTCTAGAAGAACTTCCTTCATGGAAACTCCCTTTACTACTACAGTTCTCAACCTCATCTGAGTTTCCCAGGGGCAAGGAGAGATTAAATAACTTATCCTTGACATTTATAAAAAAGCTCATTGGATAGGATAAAGATTGAGGGGGAAAAATATTGAGTTATATTTTGAAATGTGGAGTTTGAGACCCTAAAAAGCATTGTTTGAGATGTTCAATATGTGATTATGACTCAGAAGAAAGATTATCTAGGAATAATCTCTATAGAGATGATAAATGAATCCATAAAGTCAGTGAGATCATTTAGTAAAAGGCTAAATACTGAGAAGAGAAGGGGACAGGACATCACCTTGAAGGACATCCATGATTGGACAGCGTGATATGGATGAAGAAACTGCAAAGGAGATTGAGGAATGGTCAGGAGAACCAGAAGAGAGCATTGTTCCAAAATCTTTTCTAAGATAGACAATCCAGTAGGAGAGTGATCAGCTGTATCAAACACTCGGATAAATTGAGAAGGATGGGGATTGAGAAAAGGCTATTACATTTGGCAATTAAGAGATCATTGGTAACTTTGGAGAGAATAGTTTCAGCTGAATGATGAGCTTAGAAGCCCATTTGCAAAGGGTTTGGAAGAGAGTAAGACAAAAGGAAGTGGAGGCACTGAGTGGAGAGCTCTTTCTCAATGTCACATTTACCTAATTAGGACATCTGGGTGGTAAATGGCTCTACTTGAATAGCCATTAGACTATGGTTCTACAAGATTATAATTGGGAAGGCAGATTTCATTGTATAAGGAAACCTTTTTGAAAATATATATTGAAAATGCTACTGCCGATATGCTGATATTTGAGTTTCTCAGACATCAGAGAGAAGGGGAGAAAGAGGAGGGTGATGTGTTCTGGATATTTGGACCTTACTCCATTTCAATGTGCTGTGGAAAACTGCGTTCATTAGGAGCTAGTAGCATCCCTCCTATTTGAGTAGAAATCTGCATTTATGCAGATTATACACAAAAAGCAACTGGAGCCTTGAAAAAACTCAGGAGTAGGATGGAAGGGAATTCTTATCATCACATTACAAGTGAAGAAACAGGCTCACTGATCCAGCCAAAGTGCTAAAAATGAGAGGGTCAGCCTCTGAGCCTGAGCCTGGAGTTCTAATACTGTTCTCCATCTCTGTACTGCCAGGCAAGTTTCTTAACTTCTCCCAGCCTCAGTCTCCACATCTATAAAATAAGACTAATAATAGCATCCACCTGCCCAGGTCCTTATGAGGATGGGATGAGACAATATATGGGTAAAGCACTTTGTAAATTGTAGGAATGGTAGCCATGAACTATCCACAGCCCTAGAGAAATGTCGCTGCTGCCTCCAATGCTTAGAAAGTCCTCACCCACCACCTGGACTCAGTGTGTGTCCAGCTCGTCCTTCAAGCTACAACTGGGCAGGATCATCTAGGAGCCCTTCCACTATGAGGGCCTTACCCCATCAAATAACCTTCTATTCACTCCTTAATAGTCATTCATATTCATGATCTTTCCATTTATACTGCAGATATTTCTTTATGTCTTTGTTATCTCCCTCATTAGAATGTAAACTCTTTGTTTCTAGGGGTTGTTTATTTTCATTTGTAGCTCTATTCCTTAGTCCTGGTGCCTGACATATAATAAGGACTTTCTAAATAATCCTTGGTTGATTAAAAAGCACACTTTGGGTGAACAGACCTTTCCCCAGAGACTTTATTCCTTTATGCACCAAAACTTTGTATTCAAAGCATTTTTTTTTTGGATTGAAGTCTTTCTAAAATCACTCCCCTGGCTTCTTAGACACAGTATACCAAACATAATTTAAACTTTGGATAATGAGTCTGAGTCCTTGTGGTAATCATCAATGAGAGTAGCATGATAGTCTCAGAGCCAACTTTCATATGGAAGGAGTTCCTTTTTCTCTCCCCATCTCCACTGCTATCAGTTTTCATTTGCCCCTACTGACTTTAGTTCTGTAGACAGAAGTTTCTTACCCTTCTTCTGAATTGCTTCTAATTTGCTCTGACTTGGGAAAATATTTTACTGATAGACAAAATAAGAGTAAATAGACATTGAGTTAGAACCTTGGATATTTTTGTGCAGCAGAATGATAGTTGTTGGGTCACTTGTCTACCATCCAGGTCCTCGCCTTGATTATCACTTCAACATAATCATTTTCCCCCTTTCTAGGCTTTGGTAGGGACAGTGAGAGTTTCTTTCTATTGGTAGAATTTTCTAAGTTATAGCAGTGTTTAAAATGAAGATTGCTTGACTCAGATTCTCAGATGTGTTGTCAATTGTTGAAGTTGCCCAATATCTGAGTCTTTAGATGGGCAAGATTTTAAGGTAATTATAAAAATAAAAGGACACTGGTAGAAGAATCTCTCAAGGAAGTTGATATTTGTCAATCTATCAAGGGTGTGATTCTGTCACTATGGGAGTTCTCCCTACCACTGCAAATTGAAGTTGTCTACAAGTTATCTAGTAAGTCAGAGGGTCTTAGAAGGGATAATTTCAGAGTCACAGAGAAAATAAGCATCAGAAAATTATATCAGGGATTTGGTTCTAGGTCTTCTGGAGAACCACTTGAATTTTGTATCCAAAATCCTACTTTTGCCACTTCCTTGATGTATGATGCTGGGGAAGACATTTAATTTCTCTGACTCATTTCCTTGAATTCTGTAAAATGAAGGTGTTGGGTTAGATGACCTCTTAAGGTCCCTTTCAGATCTAGAGTCACGAGTCTAAGTTCTTCTGAACCCTTTTTATTTTTATTTATTTATTTATTTTTTGCTGAAGTAATTAGGATTAAGTGACTTGCCCAAGGTCACATAACTAGGAAGTATTAAGTGACTGAAGCCAGATACCTTTTTTTTTTATTTTTTTAAATGTAAATTTCTCATTAGAACATCTAGGTGGTGCAGTTGATAATGCTCTGAACCTGGAGTTAGGAAGATTCTTCTTCCTGAGTTTAAATCTGACCACAGACACTAAAGCAAGTCACTTAATCCTTTTTGCCTCAGTTTCCTCACACTTAATCCTGTTTGCCTCAGTTTCCTGATCTGTAAAATGTATCCAGCATCTTTGTCAAGAAAACACCAGATGGTGTCACAAAGACTCAGACATGACTGGCCAACAACATATCTGTCATTTGCCAGAAATGGACAACATCATGATTTTAATTAATCTTCCAAACTTCAGACCTCATCAACGGTTTTCCCTGTAGCAATCTCTGTTGAATGAATAAGTTCACTTGAGGATGCCAGGAGAGCTCCAGAGTAAATTGATCTTCACAGCTCTCATGGCATGATTTAAGATTTCGAGAGGTCAGCATGTATGTGTTTAACTGCCCAGGCAGTCAGTTCAAGGTGAATAGATTAACTGCCCCACAGTCAATCAAATCCTGAAGCCCAACTGGTCCAATTCTTTCTTCCTTCTTTCAAGCAACTCTCTCTTGTTTTCCAAGCAAACTTTATTCATACATATTTTCTTGCTTCCAAATGTTAAGAAACTAGAATATTTCACCGTCCCTTGCTCTCGTTGAAGTCATCCTTCACCATTTGTCACCATTTGTCATCACAAATGCTACTTGGATGTTCTTTATCTTTTTAGAGTGCACATTTGCTACTAGTTTCTTAGTAGCACCCTAGTGCGTTATTTGTCTCGGAGGAATATCATTTTCGGTTTATTTTCTCTGATATTCATTTAATGACTTGTCACTTCAGCTCAAGCTATAATTTCCTGTCAATTATGTTGTAAATTTCTCATGAGTCAGTCAGCATGTCTCTTGGCTTTCCTCTTGCCATGCCTTTTGTATAGTAAATTTTCTTCCTTCAATGGCCTTTGGTATTCTGAAAGTAGTTTTATTATGATTATCATTTATTCACCATTGCCTTCCTTTTAAACAATTATCATCCTGGTTAACTCTAGGCAGCTCTAAGGAGAGAGATAAACTTGCATAGTAAGTAGTGCACTACCTGTTCACCCACATGGAATGGCTCCTCCCAGATAAATACACACAGCCATCTGAGGGGCTTGTCTATGATCCCCTTTCTCAGCCATAGGGCCTGATGGTGTATTAGCTGTGCAAGCTTAGTGAGAGAGCAGAAGAATATGTTCATCCTCTGATGGGAAATAGTTCCAGTGTAATAGTAAAGAGTTTTCAGCTAGTCAGCCAACCCAGGAAAGTCTTACACTACTGAGAGCCAGCCTCTGATAACTTTCCTTGTTTCCTTGTCGCCAACTGAATAATTTTGTATTTACTTATTGCCGAGAGAAAAGAATTGGTATGGGATAGGGAAGAAAAAGAAAACTTGGTCAAAAGTAGCCATGCCATTTTTGAGTTTTAAATACCTATAGGAGGAAACGATGAACATCCTCGGTGATGGAGTTTAGATTTCAGGAAATCATTCCAAAATGCAGAATAAAGCTGAATTTGATGCAATGACGATTCTCCAATATCACAGAATTTGACTGAAAAAGGATTTGTGGTAGTCAAAAGTAAAATCCTCATAATTCAATCTCATGTGATCTAGATGAGGAAGAAAAAGAAGAGTCTATGGTGGGACCAATGGAACTGTAACAAATGTTCTGAGCTTAGACTTTTGAAAGCATGTACAAAAGATAGAAAGAATATATGGCTAAGTATAGTACAGAGATAATATTTTATATTCCACTTTCCATTTTAGTCAGTTTAATATGAATTCCTCTGCTGTATTTAAGTTCAATGAATAACAAAGTAGGGACTATCAATCAAAAAGTCCCAGATTTGGAAAACTTTGGAGATCAACAGTTCCAACTTACATCCGAACAGGAATCACTTCTGAGTCACCCTGCTTCTGTTTGAAGATTTGCACTACCTTCCCAGATAAATTCATTCTACTTTTGGACAGTTCGGATTCTATAGATAGAGGTTGAGTCAATCAATCACTTCATTCTGCTTAAAATAACTAACAAATATTCTAGTCTTGATATTTTCATCAGGTGAAAACATTTCTGTTGAATCAATCTCCAACCTAGCTCACTTAAAGTAACTATCATAACCAGGTGAGAACACTCCTATTGAATCAATCCATCAAATAAATTAGGGCATTAGAAAGGCATAATTAGGCCTTGAAGCTATTAAATGAAATGGAGTGATGTTGCCCAAGAGATTTCTTGATATTTGCTGTGGATAATTGGTCACACCCTACGGGTCTTCTATAAAAGAGTAAGCCAGTTTAAAAAAAAAACACAGGTGATTGAAGAGAAAGTAGTTCCATCTAAACTCTTTAGAGGAATCTCTTGGACAAAAAGGTAGAACTGCAACCTGCCCCCTGGAAGACCTTGTAAACTTCAAAGATTTGGAAGCTTTGAGTTTTTCGTTGGAATCCCGGGTGTGAAGGGCAAACAAGATTCATTTAAGCAAGGGAGAGTCAAAATTTAACAAAGAGCTCTATATAAAGCTACAAAATGGCCAAAGGGAGTTTCATGAGCAACCTTGCTAAAGGTAGAAAGGCTCTTCCAGTAACCAGAAGTGGCGAGTTACCTGTCTGTGACATGTCTTCTGTAAGCTTGAGTCAACGTTTCTATGAACACTTCATGGACTGGTAGGAAAGTGTGGAATAAACATTGAGGAAGTTTTGTATCAATTATATCAGCTTAGTAAATATCTCTTTCAAAAATCTAATAAGATCTGGATGATTAATACACACACACACATACATACTTATAAACATTGAAGGAAGTCCAGCAATGAGCTACAGGGTTAAAAAGACTCTGATTAGAGACAAAGCATCACAGCGAATTACATTTCCAGTCCAGGTCAACATACATGGAAATTTGGGGGTACTGAGGTTGGACAGAAATGGATTCATGGAGCACTTTAACAAAATATCTAAATAAAGACCTTCCTACAGAAGTCATCGGGGTATCCACAAGAGTCCCTGGTCTGGTACAAAGGGTCCTGATCTCATAGAAGGAGCAAGAAAAGGTGCCAAAATATGTATAGTAGCAGTTTTTATAACGTTAAAAAGTTAGAAGGCATCAACTAGACAATAGCTGAATAAGTTATATGATTGTAATAGAGAAAACATTATGTTAAAAAAAACTTATGAAAGAAATGATTTCAGAGCATCTGGGAAAACTTGGACGAATTGATTTAGAATATAGCAGAATGATGCAAACAAAAACAATAAAAAAAAATGAACTTCTTTGAAAGACTTGAGAAATCTTTCAATGGTGAACCAAAGTTTCAGAAGACCAATGAAGAAGAATATTCTCTGAAGAAGAAGCTTTCTGACAGAGAGGTAATGGACTCAAGGTACAGAATAAGTCATATGTTTTATATGGTCCATGTAGGACTTTTAAATTATCCATATCCTTTATCAGGATTTTAATTTCCTTTCCCCCCATAAAAGGAGGAAACAATTTATTGAAAATATATGTGCATATGTATGTAAAAACATGTACATATACATAAAAATAAACATACACACCCTCCCCCAGCTCTTTTTCAAGTTTTCCAGATCTCTGAAGGAGGAAGTAGCATCCCACCTTCTGGGGACCTGATTTGACGGTCTAGAAAGAGTCAGCACAGTAACTAATGCTTTAGCATTGTGGAAAATGCATTTCCTTTTTAAAGCAGAAATTTTCCTCTTATCGTCCAATTTTTACATGTAACTCTGCCCTCTAAGGCCAAATAAAGCCAGTTTGACCCCTCTTCAAAGAAAAACATCCTTGCCTTTCTTTCTGTTCCTAGTATTCTAATTTGTTGAAGTCTGACTTTCTTTCCAGATATAAATTTATGATTCTCTCTTTAAAAATCAACAAAAAATGACAAATCTAAGCATAATAATACATTAATTTAGATAGTATTATTATTTCTATTATGTTGGCATGACCAAACCATGGACACTGGATTTTCTTCTATTATGCATCTTTTTTATGTATGTAAAGAACATATTGTGTTTGTATTTATAGCAATCTTATGAGTTGTTCCATTTAATTTATGCCTTTTATGATTCTTTCGAATAGAATTTCTACCATTAATATCATAAAGAAATGTTAATGATTTTTGTGGATTTATTTGTATCTTGATACTTAATTAAGGCTATTAATCATCTTAATGAGTTGCCCCCTCCCCCATTTTCTAGGAGCTTTTTTATTTGCATCGTCAAAGTGCCTACACATAGGGCTCCATTTTGCTTATTTCTTTAGTTTCATTTTTCTGCCATGTTGTTTCTGATAATTATATATATAGATATGTATATATATATATATATATATATATGTATATACACACAGATATATATATACAAGTGTACATATATATCTGTGTATATATATATACACATATATATATATCTGTGTATATATATCTATATATGTATATCTGTATATATATAATATTGGAAAGAAGAATATCTTGCTTTATACCTGTTTGTATCAGGAAATTTCTAGTTTTTCTCTATTACAAATAATGTTAGGTCACAGCTATAAATATATAGTTTTAATCATATTAAATAAAAGCACTTCCATGCCTATGAATTTTAGGATTTTCAATACAAATGAGTGCTGTATTAAAAAAAAAGGTTTTAACTGCATATATTTAATTATTCATTTATTTTTATTATTGGTTTATATGATTATATTTATTACTTTTTTAATATCAAACCATCCTTGCATACCTTGAATATTGTGCATCTTTTTCTCTATAGCCTAGTGTAATGTCTTTGTGAAGATTTTATCAAAAAATTTGCATTAATCTGGTTTTGTGAGAGAAATTTATCATTCTTATTCTCTGTTTTGTTTCTCACTTGCTTGGAGATCATGCCTGTATTTGACTCAGAAAATACTCTTTCAAATTAATTTTATAACTTTTTTGGTGAATTTTTGCAACATAGATATTTTCTATATTTGAGAGAATTAATTTGAATTCCTTTGAACTTGTATTTGTTCCATCTCATTTATGACTTCCTTAATATCTCTATTTCTTTTTCATCAATTTGGGATTTAATATTTTTGCAAATGTAGCTAGGCTTCTCACCAAGCCTGGGATATTTTGCATGCTTTTGCATTTGGAGAAAGCTATGACTCCTAAATCATGGAAAAAATGCTGATGTGATACTGAAGACCCATATGAAATATAGAATTTATGTAGGTGGCTTTAAGGAAAGATACCATATTGCTCCAAACATTTTTGGGTGAGAGACTCTTAAAAAATACTTTGCAAGCCAAAGATTTGTAAGGAAAGCCAGCTTCTTCTATTTATTTCCAACTTTGTTTCCTAGGACATTTTACCCTTTGGGTGAGTTTTAGTCTTCTCTCTTAGTGTGAACTGAGATCTCATCTCACTCTAAGCAACAATATAATTGACTCATGTATTTTCTGGCACATTCTAATCTGTATAACTTCTTCATTCTGTTTGCTCTTTGCTTGAATAAATGGATTTACTTGTTATGCATTATTTATGATGGTCTTTTGTGTAAGTGGCATTTGGTATAAAGGGAAGAAGTTGGCTGGTGTATTCTTGGAAGTTATCTTCCTTAAGAGCTACCAGGGAAGTGACTTTTGCTTTGAACCCCCTAAAATCTTATCATCCTAGACCAGAACTTTTGGAGAGGTATAAAAAGAGATATCAATCTAAACTGCAAACCCTTTTGGAGATGGGAGAGGGAAAGAATAAACCAATAGTCATGGCTCTTTGTTCCCTCCAATGCTAAACTTTGATTCCAGAGGTAAACCACCCTTCCTCGCAGAGCCATGATTCTGTAGTTGGAATGTCGGTGTTAACATATATCTTACAAGTATGAAACAAGATATATTATCTGCATGCCCCTAACCTTTCTTTGAATTAATTTGCTAAAATGTAACATGATGAGACTTTCAATGGTGGAACCAAGATGGTGGAATAAAGCCTTAAAGCTGATGGAGCTTTCCCAGTTTCCCTTGAAAAAACACATGAAACCAAGCTTCTGAACAGTATGATGGAAGGAAACCACTTTGCAGCTCAAGATAGACTGGAAGAACTTCAAGAAAGGTCAGTCTCCCTGTGGTGAAAAGGGTGTTTCTGTCAGCTCAGACTCTGGGAAAACCGGTGAGAGGGTCTTAACCACAGCCAATCACAAATCAGTCCTGGCTCAGCAGAGGGACAAATCAAGGAATAGCTTTCAGTCCCAGCTCAGAAGGCACTCTGGGAAACCAGGCTGTTTCCTGAAAAAAGCAGGTAAAGCTACTCCCTTCATACAAAGGGGACCTCTGTGCTCAAAGCCAAGGCTCAGAACTGCACAGGAATCTTGTGATAGTGCCCCCTTTTACCCCAGGAGCAGAGCTCCACTTTAAAATTAAAACAAAGAGGAAATACCAAAAGAAAAGGAAAGAAAATGAACAAGAAGCAGAAAAGAACTTGGGCTATAGAAAGCTCCTATGGTGACAGAACAGAACAAAACACCAAGATGAGGAAAAATGTGCACAGAAGAAATCTCAGAGTCATATGAATTGGTCTCAAGCCCAAAAAGACTTCTTGGAAGTGCTCATTAAAGACTTTAAAAGATAAATAAGAAAGGTAGAAGAAAACTAAGAAAAAAACATGAGAGATGTGCAAGAGTATGGAAAAGGAAGGAAAAATTGTCTGAAGGAAACAAATCCTTAAAAAGTAGAATTAAGCAAATGGAAAAAAGAGACAAAAGTTAACCAAAGAAAATCACACATTAAAAACTGCAACAGGGCAAAAAGAAACTAATGACCACGTGAGATGGCACTAATCAGTCAAACAAACTTTAAAAAAATGAAAAAATGGAAGAACGTGTGAAATACTCATTGTAAACAGCTGACCTGGAAAATATATCCAGAAGAGATTATTTAACAATTATTGGCCTACCTGAAGGCCATGACCAAAAAAAGAGCCTGGATGGCATCCTTCAAGAGATAATCAAGGAAAACTGCCTAGATATCCTAGAAAAAGAGAGGGAAATACTGTTTGAAAGAATCCATCAATTACCTTTGGAAAGAGATCCTACAAGGAAAACCCCAAGGAACATTGTTGCAGCACTACAACCTTGAGGACAAAATACTGCAAGCCCGACAAAAACAATTCAAATATCAAGGAACAACAATCAGGATTATCCAGGATCTAGCAGCTTTTAGGACAAAGAATCTGAGGGTCTGGAATACCATATTCCGGAAGGCCTATAGCAATCTAGTATTGATAAACCCCCAAACTCCAATTTCTGTAATAAGAACTCACTCTGGGATAAACATTGATGGGAAAACTGGAAAGTAATGCTAGAAACTCAGTATTAGACCTACATCTCACACCTCATACCAAAATAAGGTCAAAATGGGTACGTGATTTGGGTATAAAAGATGCTACCATAAACTAATTAGAAGAGCAAGCAATAATTTACCTATCAGATCTTTGGAGAAGGGAAGAATTTGACCAAAGAAGAGTTAGAGAACATTATAAAAGGCAAAATGGACAACTTTGATTATTTTGAATTAAAAAGTTTTGGCATAAACAAAACAGACAGAAACAAGATTAAAAGGGATATATGACGCTGGGGAAAAAATCTTTACAGCCAGTGTTTCTGGTAAAGTCTCATTTCTAAAATATATAAAGAACTCTTCTAAATTTCCAAGAATATAAGTCATTCCCCAATTGATAAAAGGTCAAAGGAGATGAACAGACAATTTTCAGATGATAAAATTAAAGCCATCTATAGTTATATGAAAAAATGCTCTAAATCACTATTGATTAGAGAAATGCAAATTAAAAGAACTCTGAGGTACCTCTTAGATTGGCTAACATGACAGGAAAAGATAATGATAAATGTTGAAGTGGACATGGGAAAACTGGGACATTAATGCATTGTTGGTGGAGTTGTGAAATAATCCAATCTGGATTATTTCAATCTGGAACTATGCCCAAAGGGCTATAAAGCTGTGCATACCCTTTGACCCAGTAGTGTGGTTACTGTTGTATCCCAAGGAAATCATAAAGGAGGGAAAAGGACCCAGATGTGCAAAAATGCTTGTAGTAGCTCTTTTGTGGTAGCAAAGAATTGGAAAATGAGTAGATGATCATCAAAAGGGAATGGTTGAACAAGTTGTGGTATATGAACATAATGGAATATGATTGTTCTATAAAAATGATGAATAAACTGATTTTAGAAAGGCCTGGAAAAATTTATATGAACTGATGCTGAGCCAAACCAGGAATATATTGTATATAATCACAGGAAGAATGTGTGATGATCAATTATGAAAGACTTGGTTCTTCTCAGGGCTTCAGTAATCCAAGGCAATCCCAATAGACTATGAACAGAAAATGCCATCTGCATCCAGAAAAAGAACTAAAGAGATTGTAGGTAAATCAACACATGCTCTGTTCACTTCTTTTTTCTGTGTTTTTTTGTTTCTCCCATGAATATTTGCTTTCACTCGGATTTTTATTTCTCCCAACACGATTCATATAATGTGTTTTAAAAATAAATCTACTAGAGAAAACAAAACAAAATAAAAAGAAATTCAATATGTTGTATTGTAGTCTCTAATAATTCTCATCATTTATCCTCTGATGTGAATTCACCTTGTTCATTTTAAAAATTTGGGTAGTTTATTTTTTTCAGTATTTTTATCAGTCTAATAGCTTATATATTATATTAATCTTTTCAAAACACTCTAAATGTAATTAATTCTATGGTCTATTTTCTCTAATTTTCTTTTTCTTTATATTTTCAAGGTTGTTAATATTTAAAAAAATTCTATTCTTAAATTCCATTGTTATTTCATTGGTATTCAACTAAGTTTTCAAAGAAGTGAAGTTTCTTCCAAGAACTGTTTTATTTATATCGCTTAAGTTCTGTTATGTTCCTTCCTGTTTTTCATTATCTTCAGTATAATTACATATCATTTTTGTGATTAAATTATTAGTTATTGTTCAGAAGAAGCTTAATTAACCTCTATTTCAGTCTTTTTCTTCTATATTTCATTTATTAATTACTATTTTAGGACTAAGCTTGTTTATTCCTGATTTTTAAATATTTTAATGTTATCTTTATACTCTAGGACAAGATCAGTTTGTGTAAAGGTACTATGAAATATCAAGAAATATTGCTATTCTTTAATATTCCCGTTTGACAATGACTGCAAGTAATTTAAATCTAATTTTCCCCCAACAATCTGTTTAGTTCTGTTTTCCCTCTTGCTTATCTTTATTTTAGGCTTATCTGGCTTTTAGAAATGAGAAAGATCCTAGATGTTATTGTATTATATGTGTTTAATATTTGCCTGAGGTAGTTAATTCTTATGTAAGAATTTTATGAACTTGATGTATTTGTTTTCTCTTTTTCCAGAATAATTGCTTTTGTTGTATGACTTCGTACCCTTTTCTGTTAATTTGTGGCAATCAGGGAAAGTGGAGCCCTAGGTTACATTTTATTCTGGCATCTTTCCAAGATTCTCTATATCATGGGTTCTTAATAAGTACATGCTGGCTTTCAGTAACTACTTGCTCCTTTTCCAAGAGATCACCAACCATCCACTTAATAAGGCTTTCTAGAATTTTGCCAGGATTTGTCATCAAATTGATAAACAAATAATTTCAAGAATTAATATACTTTTTTTTAAAAAAAGAAAATTGGCAAAGCAATTTTGCCCATTTATAATACAGTAAGATTTTTTAAACACTGATGTCTGCCATTTATATGGAAGCATATGTTGCTCCTGGGGTGAAAAACTTATTGGAGACAGGTGAATTTAATTTAGTGAGTGCAAAGAGGAAGATTCTGGGAAGATGGAGTAAGTTGGTAAATTTCAAGCTCTCCCATTTTCTCCCACAAATAGAAGAAATTTGCATCTCAGGAGGGACAGAAAATGTGAAAAACCAAAAAAGATTTGGGGCAGAAGAGGGGGCCTCCTGGTATAAAGCAAAATCTGCAGAAAGGCTGGGGGCTGGGGATTAACACCAGTGAAGTACAAACACCTCTGGGCTAGCTCCAAATGGGCAGCCTTGGGGCTAGCTGGATATGACTGGAGCTTCAAGCAGGACCCACAGAGAATTTCACTTCTTAGCTTGTTTGAATCGGGTTCTGAGTTTAGGAACACTAAGGGACCCTCACCTGAACAGGACTGCCAGGTCCAGCTGTGCTGCAGAGTGAGAAGGAGCCATCACATCTGGAGTTCAGGGGCAGTGGGGCAAGGATACTGCTGTCTGTGTGCACTTACAGGAGGGGGGCTTTTGTTTTGGGATTCCTGGTCAGACTAGAGAGCTAAGGTGAAGCCAGAGGCATCATCCCCCTTCACCCCATGATTTGAAATGCTTACCTTACCTCTTTTTAAAAAAAATTGACTGGCAAAGAACAAAAAATTCTGCCATAGAAATATACTCTGCCAATTTGGAGCTATGCTCAAAAAGTTATCAAACAGTGCATACCCTTTGACCCAGCAGTGTTTCTACTGGGCCTATATCCCAAAGAGATTTTAAAGGAGGGAAAGGGACCCACATGTGCAAAAATGTTTGTGGCAGCCCTTTTTGTAGTGGCAAGAAACTGGAAATTGAAAAGATGCCCATCAATTGGAGAATGGCTGAATAAATTATGGTATATGAATGTTATGGAATATTATTGTTCTGTAAGAAATGACCAACAGGAGGATTTCAGAGAGGATTGGAGAGACTTGCATGAACTGATGCTGAGTGAAATCAGCAGAACCAGGAGAACATTATACACAGCAACAAGACTATACGATGATCAATTTTGATGGACATGGTTCTCTTCAACAATGATGTGATTCAAACCAGTTGTGCTGCGATGAAGATAGTCATATACATCCAGAGAGAGGCCTGTGGGAACTGAGAGTGAACCACAACACAGCATTTTAACACTTTCTGTGAATATTTCCATGCATTCTGTTTTCCTTCTTAGGTTGTTTTTTTTTCTTCTTCTCTTTCTAGATCTGATGTTTCTTGTGCAGTAAGATAACTGTATAGATATGTATACATGTATTGTATTTGTCATATAATTTATCCTATCTAGCATGTATTAGATTACCTGTCATCTAGGGGTGGGGGGTGGGGGGAGGGAAAGGAAAAACTTGGGAAAAAAAAGTTTTTTTGCAAAGGTCAATGTTGAAAGGTCACTCATATGTTTTGCAAATAAAAAGCTTTATTAAAAAAAAAAGAAATAGTGCAACAGAGAAAAAAAAAAGAAATATACTCTGCAAACAGGGAAGCCTGGGGCTCATCTTCAGAGGAGGATGCTGGAATAAAAATGATTTCTACCCCAAAAATTAATTGTAAAGAGCGTCCTGCCCAGAGAGAATGTGTAGAATAACTCACAAAAGAATTTAAGAATCAAATAAGAAACATGGAGGAAAAACTAAAAAAAAATTATGAAAAAAGTTAACCAACTAGAAAAGAGGATAGTCTCGAAGAAAATAATTTTTAGAAAATTCGAATGGTACAAGAGGACGTCAGTAAAGCTATGAGAGAGCAAGAAATAACAAAACAGAATATAAAGAATGAAAAAATAAAACAGAATGGGAAACATCTTATCTGAAAAATGTCAGATCTGGAGAACAGATAAAGAAGAAAAAACATAAGAATAATTGAACTGCCTGAAAGTTGTAACCAAAAAGAAAACCTTGACACAATAATTCAATAAATGATCCAAGAAAATTGTTCTGGAGTGATAGTACAAAAAGGGAAAGTAGAAATAGAAAAAAAAATTATTGATCATCATCTTAATGAGATGCTTTGTGGAAAGCACATAGAAATATTGTTGCCAAGTTTTGAAACCCCCAAATCAAAGAGAACATTTTGCAAGAAACAATTCAAATAAACTGAAACAACAATTTGAGTTCTACAGGATTTAGCAGCAGTCAAAATAAAAGACTGCAGACTCTGGAATCATATCTACCATCAATCAAAAAAAACTAGGTCTGTGACCAAAAATATCATATTCTGAAACTATCTATAATATTGAATGGAAAAAAGTGGATATTCAATGAACTTGCAGATTTTCAGAACTTTGTGTCAACCAAACTTTAACTTAATAGAAAATTTAACATAATAGCCAATATCAAAGATCAATTTCAAGGAACTCAATGTGGACAAATTGTTCATATTTATATATTTATATACATATACATATATATGGAAAATGTACACTAAATGTTTAAGATTGGACAGTTCAAAGAATGATTAGGACAATTAACGTAAAAATAGTAATTATGTTTTACAAATAAGGTGCAGAAGAAGAATAGACACAGAAGCATTACGGGGGGAGGAAGGCTCATTCTTCTGAAACCCTACTCATGTTGGAAATGGGTTAAATAGGCAAAACTAAATATATAGCATGAAATGTATAGCACCCTCCAAAATCTATAAAGAAATAAAGGGAGAAGGATGAGGAGGATGAGGACACAAAGAATGAGGGAAGAAGACAAGGGAGGGATCCATAGGTAGGGGAAGATTAAGTAATAGCAAGGCAAGTTAAGAAGCAGAATTAAAGCAAAGAGTCAGCAGGGATAGGAAAGATTAGTGTGTGTATCTATGGGAATGGGGGCAAGTGTGTGCGTGTGTGTCTATATAAATATATCTTTTTTAATTAAAGCTTGCTTGGAGTGAAAATCATGAAAAGGGAAAAAGAATAAAGTAAAAAGGGTACCCAGTAGAATACAAAAGAACAATTCACAAGGAAGTAAAGAAAAGTTTGGACATTATGAATATAATTTCTTTTACAAACATATATATATATATATTTTTCTTGAACTGATAATTTGTTGTCACATTTTGAATCCTCACTATTGGGCACATGGCAATGATCTCTTTTTGCTTTTTTGTTTTTGTTTTGTTTTGGTATTCCTGTTTTCTTTTTGTTGTTGTTGTTGTTGTTGTTGTTTTAATAAGATAATTTTTTTTAAAATTTAGTGAGAGCAATGTTTCCACTTTAACTCTTTACTTATGTAAATATAGGTTTGACTCTTCTGTATTTTTCCTATTCCTATTTGAATATCATTATATTTGATTAAGAAAAGAAGAATAAACTAGAAATTAAGTAATACTGATTTCTTTTCATTCTTCATTAACATCATCCTATCCATAGAAAACAGTTATCCTATCCCTTAATTTTCCTTCCTATTTTCCCAAGCACTTCAATGATATGTGATTTCCTTTGTGGGAACATACCAACCATTCATGCAGATTGTAATCTCATGGTAAATTAGTGGATCATCTTCAAAACTCCTAGTGGATAAAATTAATTGTCCTTCCCTAAAATGGAATTCACTTCCTTCCTAAGAAGACCTTTCTACTTTCATAATCCTACTAATTAGAAAAAATTTCTAGCTAAAATTTGCATCTTAACTTTCACCAATTGTTCCTGGTTCTTCATAAAAAAGACACAAAATCTTCATTCAATCTTTGAAATCAAAGAATGGCTGATTGTCCTCTGTGTTAACAATTTCAGGTTACTGGATCCTTCTTGCATTGAAGCACTGCAGCTGGATTGGCACATAGATGATTGTGAAGGCATTAGACTGCCTGTACTGCTGGGATGATGAGCCTCTGACAGTTGGAGGTATGTTATTGTTTGGACAATTGCACCACTTTATTAAATACTTCTTTCTAAAAAGCTACTTAGGACTTCTGGGGGAAAAGATTTTCAACTGAAAATCTTGCAGAGAATCTAATTTGAGGAATCAAGGTGATAACAATAGAGAATCAATTATGAACTAGAAGAGGAGATGGTTCTTCACTGGGAGTGGGAATTGGGATGAGGGTTCTCAGAGGTTATATGGACTCCATATGCATGTATTCCTATACTAATAGTTATATACATTATGAAACTTACAAAAATATAAAAGAATAAGAATGCGATAAAGATGAAATATTTGATCCTAGAGTCAAACATACAATTTATTGAATAGGGAAGTGAAATGGTCAGACCTCAACCTTAGGAAAATCATTTTGGCAGGTGTGTGGAGAATAGACTGAAGAGGGGAAAATTTTGATCCAAGAGACCAATTAGAAAGCTATTAGTAGTTCAAGTGAGAAGAAAGGAAGGACGGAACTAAGATGATGGCTATGTGAGCAGAGAGAAGATGGATTCCAAGGATTTAGAGGGAGAAATGGCAAGATTTTGCAACTGATTGCTTTTGTTGGAGTGAGTGAGAATAAGGAATTGAAGATGATAGACACTATATAGCCTGGATGACTGAAAGGATGGTGGTACCCTTAATAAAAATAGGGAAGTTCAGTAATGTAATGTATAATAATTTATACTTTCATATTATTTATACGGAATTTGTAATTCAGTAATGTAATGAAAATAGTAATATAATTGAGAGCTGTGTTGTACATTGCAACTCATCTAATCCTATTCATTTAATCTTGTTGTCTTGTTTGTCCCAAATCATGTCAACATTTTTTAATTATTATGTTTTCAATTAATACTAAAAAGACCAGATATCTAAACTGACACAATCCTTTGCTTGCTCCTATAATGTATATTAATGTCTGATTTTTCTAGAAAAAGCCTCTGTTTCTCCCCCCCAGCCATACCCTCCATTAGTTTAGTAAAGAAAAGGAATAAGAAAAACAAAACCTTGCAACAAATACTTAATCAAGCAAAACTCATCCTCATATTGACTAGGTTTAAAAGTACTTGCCCTCTTCTGAATTTCACATCCACCACCACTTTTAGGAGATGTGCTCTATCCAAAATAAAAAGGCAAGCGTAGACATGGAACAAAAAGCCTAGAGCGTGCTGCATCCATGACATGATGAGGGGTATGCTGTGGATAAGGTTGGGTAGGAATTTTGTCTAACCGTAATGAGTGTCTGTGCAAAAATGAGTTTTGGCACCTGGAAGTGCTAGTGTCTGAACACAATCATAACCACAGGAGATCAGGGGTGGAGTAGGAAATGGGTGAGTAAAAATTGGGTAAGGATATGGTACAGGTGAGTTGGAGGCAAGTCATGATTCCGAGGAGGATGGAATAAGACCATAAGATCTATCTCTCTACCTTCAAATTAGTTGATCATATGATTTCTTTCAGATCTTGGACATGGAGGGCTAGGGCCTGTGCTTGTGGGAGGGCTTATATGCATTATGTGCATATATGTGTCTCCACGTATATGGATTTGTCATGATTATAGCATTAGCTTTCACATTCAAATGTTCAATTCAACAAAAATTATTAATTCTCTATTACGTGCAAAGTACTGTTTTCAAGAAAATGTTAAATCTAGTTTTGATGAAAGCCCTTATACCTACTCTAAATACAGCTTTTTGGACATAAATGGTCCTTCATCCAGAACTCTGAAAGGCCAGAAGATCGGCTACTAAATCCTTGGTTGACTGTTTAATGTGTATTGGACCAGTTCAAAGGATTTTGTAATTACTTAATCAATCCTCTAAACCAGCTCCTTGAAGTAAGATGCTATTGTTACAGTTCTTGTTCTGCCTTTAGAGAAACTGAGGCATTGAGAATCATGAGGTTTTTACTTTTAGTACTATGCCATATGTCTTGTACAAAGGAAATATGATTCCTGATTACTTTTCTCCCCTAGAACAAGTTATTTTCTGGGGGACAGTGAGAATGAGAAATGAGAGAGAAAATGAACTGCTAAGGAAGCTAATATAGATTCCATTGGTCTGAGCCTGGAGTCAGAAATAGAGTTTCTTTTAGAAAATCCTTCTATCATCACAGTTATATTTATAACCCTTGCCTAAGACAGGAGAATTTACTGAAATGCTAAATCTTTGAATCATGGTCTACTTTAAGCAAGAGACAGAGTGTACAAGGCAGGGTGGGGATGCAGGGACGTCAAGATTTTCTATTATTTGAAAACAAAGAAGGTCTTGACCCAGTTCCTAGAGGCTTCTCCTTGGAAGAACTAGCTTTAAAATAGGGACCATCAAGAGAAAGGAAAGACAAATTATAGACACAGTGGTAAGGTCCTGAAAAATCAACCAAAAAAGCATTTATTAAGCTCCTACTTTGTGCTGGAAATAAAAATAACATTAAAATAACATTCCCTTGCTTCAAAGAAATGCATATTATAACGGGCATAAACAACACAACAGTTTATAAACTATTATAAGCAACATATATACAAGGTATATATAACCTTCCAGGGGTAGATACAAGCCACTGGGGAGTCCAGCAAAGGTCTCCTGAATGTGATGGTGATTGAATTAAATCTTAAAGGAAGCCAGGGCTTGTAAGAACAAAACTGAGGCAAGAAAGCTTTCCAGGCAGGGGGGGAGCTAGTCAGTACAAAGCTCCCTTACCAGTTCATTTTCTCTCTCATTTCTCATTCTCACTGTCCCCCAGAAAATCACTTGTTCTAGGGGAGAAAAATACTCAAGAATATTGTTTCCTTTGAACAAGACATGATGGGAGATGTTATTTTCATGTGTGAGTAATAACAAGTAACACTGACTACAAGATGTCTTCCAGTTATAAATCTGTGATTTTATAAGTCAGCAGCCCAACTACGAGAATAAGCAAGTAGTCCATTACCACGGGGCATGGCAATTGGATGACTGGGTGTGTAACTGAGTGGTACATCCATGGCTAGGCTTGCCTAGTACCATGCTTCAAAGAAGAGCAGGACTGCAAACCGAAGCAGATAATTCTTTCTGGATACTGCCTAGGAACCCATATGTATACTTAGAGATTCATGGCTATGGTTATTTCTGGAATTACCAACTCTTTGACTAAAATTTGAAAGGATCATATCCTGAAAGTAGGTAAATAAATTCAACAAAAGTGTTGCTACATTTTTATTGTACTCAAGGTATTGTCTCTAGAGAAATAAAGACCAAAATAAAATAAACTGAAATAATACCTAGATCAGTTTCTGAATTCAAAAGTTCCCGAAAGTGAGAATAAAAAAAGGAAGAAAAGATGAGAAAGAAATAGGAAGAACAGAGAGAGTTCATTTGCAGGGGTATATTACTCCATCTGTATTAATCACCTTCTGTGAGGAGGGTACAAAGCCCTTGGACACTCAATTTTCATCTATTTTTACATGTTCTAAAATGCATCTAGAAATATAAAATATTAGAATGGGGAAGAACTAGTCAGCTGGTTGACACAAGTGAGGAAGTGCTGGGCCTGCAATCAGGAAGCTTATCTGAGTTCAAATCTGGCCTCAAACATATACTAACTGCATGAGGTTGGGCAAATTGCATCCTTGTTTGCCTCAGTTTCCTCACTGTAAAATGATATGAAGAAGGAAATGGCAGTATCTCTGCCAAGAAAACCCCAAATGGAGTCATGAAGGAAGAGTTAAACACAACCAAAATGACCCGATGTAAAAAAAGAAGATGTATTTTTTTTGTGATCAGCAGGTATGTTATGATGGAGATTATTTTGGTATATTGAATGAAATAGATGTCAAGGGTCTCTTCCATCCCCCAAATTTTATAATCTAGAACATTTTCCCCTAATTTCCTGAAATTGTACAGATAAGTAAATTAAGCCAAGCAAAGTTCTGGCTTTCCTGAGTTTCCATAGCCAGTTAAGAGCAGGACCATGGTCAGAGCCCATTTCTCTTCCCTCTCAAGTCCTGTTGTATTTCTGTGCTATGATACTGCCTCTAACTTTGATGTGAGAATTTAAACCTGCAACGCTTTCCTTAGCTTCCAAACTCATCTTTGTTGTATCAAATTAATCAATTTGACACTCCAATACCTTTATCTGCTTTTATCCAACCTTGGATCTTTTAAGTAAGGTGTAAGATAGATAGACGTCAGACTCTTTTCTTTATAAATGGCACTTGAAAAAGACTTATTTTTGATGAGTGCAAAGTAAACATCTAACTTTGAATGACATCATTTCCTTTCTATCCGCTATTGGCTCAGGCTTCTTTGCAGCAGCGCCAAGGAACAAGACTGATTTCTGGTTCTAATCCATTGCTCCTTTGACTTGGAGAAATAACTAGCAGCCCTGCAACTATCTTTTACTGCGGGACACATAGACTATTGACTCCTCGGTGCAATCAGATATTTGCACTCATCCATGAGAAACATTTGTTTCTGTGTTTAGAAGCAGTTGTACCATGTAACTCTGTCTTTATCTGGGTGACTTTATCAAGGTTGTGTGGGAGTTGTGGAAAATAAAAATGAGATTCATAACTCCCCACTCCTCTCAGCCTTTCTTAGCTTTCCATAGGGATTTTCAACTTCCTATTTCTCAAGGTCCTCTCACAACTATCTCAGGACCATAAATGTCATAAAGACGTGGAGGAATATTAACAATACAAATGCTCATTTTTGTTCATGTGGCCGGGAGGATGTGTGCTGAGGAAAGGGGATGGACTAGAGAATTTCCATTTAGAGTCTTCACATTTTGGAGAAATAGATAAAGAGGTAGCCTTTAAGTAGGAAATCCTAGATTCAAATACCACCTCTAAACTCTTCTGATGAAGCATATGATATTTTTAAGCCTCAATTTCCTCATCTGTAAAGAGGGAGAATAATGATCACTGCAGGAACTATCATGATGGGTTGTTATGAGGCACACTAGTAAATGTTTGCTAACTACTTTTCAAACTTAAAAATGCCATATAAAAACCAGTTATTATTATTTGTCATATGAACAGATTTTAGCTTAGATATTATTATTTTTGTTTTAGTAGTGAAATATTCTTTTTAAATCATGGAATTATGAAGAGACTATGAGATTTGGGGATAGGGAGATTTGGACTCAAATTCTTCCTATGATACTTAGTAGTTGTGTGAGAATGTCCCATAAATCTTCTGGAGTCTCATACTTTACAGATGGAGAAACTGAGGCAAAGGGGTTGTGACCCAAAATTATGTGAACAGTAAGTGTCTGAGATAGGATTTGAACTCGGTGCCTCCTGACTTCAAGTCCAGCACTCTATCCTTCCACTTAACTCAAATGAGATAAAAGTATAGAAAGCCCTTTGTAAAATTTGAGATCTGTATAAATATCAACTTAAAAATCAAAATGATGACTTATTTTCAAAATATTATTGCTTATTGATTTGTATCATGGGGTTTTATACTTTTGAAAACCATTAGATCAAGATTATGGGTATCATTTTGGTAACTATATATATACATATACATACATACATATATATGTATGTGTGTGTGTGCACAAAATAATTCTTATTTATAAAGAAACTTGCCATTTTGGTAAGTTGGTACCATTAATGAAGAAGATGAGGGAGAAGATGCTTTGGGACCTAGAACATTGGCAGTAGAGTTGGCAAGATCAAATTTTCCTGTGCTCTCTGGCTGACTGACTCAGCGACTGTGAGCAATCCATTTAACCTCCTTATGCTTTAGCTTTCCAGACTAGAAAAATGGGGACAATAATCCTCCTTGTCTCTGTCCCTTGGGTGTTGTGAAGATACATGAATTTGTGTCAATTGGGCAATTGGACTTCCTCAAGTGAAAAAAAAAAAGCCTTTAAGAAATCCTACAGTCATTATGCAGACTTTTTTTTTTAATTGGGATGAAGAAGTAGTTTGGAAATAATCCTTCCTGAAAGGCCTAAAGTTTTGATTTTAGTTGTCCTATATGTGCTATTTAGTTAGCATGGGCTAATGTTTTCTAGTAGATATTCCAGGAGAATATAAGCTTCTTGACGGTAGGAAACATTTTGTTTTTCTCATTGGGTCTTCCATGTCAAACAAAGAATCTGGTATATAGAAGGTGCTAAATAATTGTTTGCTGAATAAATGAATACATGTGAGGCTCATGGATAACATTACCATTAGGGCACAACTTGAAGCAGTGGGAAAGTTTCCAGATATCAATGATTGAGAATTATGGGGAAACTCAGTAGCTAGACAGAAACTTTAAGAGAGCAGTAGTCTTGGGTAATGGCAAAACATCCACAAGCCAGAATTGGGAATGGGAATGGGATTAATCAGTTAATGAATAAATGTTAATGCATGTAAAGTGCTGGAGATATAAAGAAAGATACAAGACAATCCTTGTTTTTGAGATGCTCATAATTCAGTGAGGGAGACTAAATGCAAATAATAATAACAAATAAGAAACAGAGGGAGGGCACTAAAATTGGGGATGGGATGGGAAAGGCTTCCTAGAGAATCCTTTTAGTTGAGACTTGGAGAAGGAAGTCAGGGGAGTAAGGAAGCTTAGATGAGGAGGGAGGTCATTTCAGGCATTGAAGGGGATAATTGCTGAAAATGAAAATGTCTGGAGTTGAGAGATGGAGTGTCTTGTTCAAGGAACAGCAATGACACCAATGTCACTAGATCACAGAGTACATGGTGAGGCAGAGGATTAAAATAATTTGGCATCAGAATTCAGGTGGTGTAATAGATAAAAATCCCAGGTCTAAAGTCAGAAAGACTCCTTCTTGAGTTTAAATCTAATCTCGGATACTAGCTATATGACTCTTGACAAGTCACTTACCCCTATTTGTCTCTATTTATTTACAAAATGAGATGGAGAAGGAAATGGCAAACCTCTCCAGTATCTTTGCAAAAACAAACAACCAACCAACCCAGCAAAAACAGAAAACAAACAAATCAAATGGGGCACAGAGTTGGAAGTGAATGAAATAATTGAACAATAAAATCAATCTTCAAGAATAGCTGTTTAGTTATTGAATAGCCTCTGCTGACTTTTATGCTTTGGCATCTTAAGCCTATCTTGGGATTATATACTTTCATGGTCAATTGTTTTAGTTTTGAAGAGATCCAGCTCCTAGATAAAGGACCAGACTTGGAGTTGGAAAGACTTGCTTTTGAATTCTGTCTCAGGCCTTAATTATCTGGGTTTACCATGCAAGTTACCCAATTCCTCTTAGCCCGTTTCATACACTATAAAATGGGGGTAATAAAAGCACCTACCTCTCAGGATAATAGTGAAATCAAATGAGATAACATGTAAAGCACTTAAACTTAAAAGCACCATATCAATGCCAAATATCATAATTATTGCTGTTGTTGTTTTAACTTTGCATCAAAAAAGAGTGCTAAATCTTGACAGAATGAAGATATTGCTGAGGTCCCAAAGGTCTTGGTAGGATGGGATGGGCCACCTTGTTCAGTAGGAAATAGTAGTCTGGATTTCTCCTCTTCCTTGTCACTTGTTTCTTAAACCAGAGTGTCCTAGAGAAGATGGAGCTTGAAATCATCAGAAGAAATATATTTTATCTTGCACTGAAATTGTATTCCTGAGAAAACCAGGATTTTCAAGAGATGGTGCAGATCCTATGGGAATGGCATGACTTTTATCCAGACAACAGAGTTAACATGGGCATCCCTTAAAAACTGTGAACTTGACATTGATATATCCTATACCACTGGCAGATCTGGAATATCTATTGTCTTAAGGAGCAGATGAATGGGTCCATTGGTTGTTACTGGACAAAACTGTTCACGATAGATAAAATTTATCCTGAAAATTTGCTGCATTTAGCTTGCTGCTACAACATATTATCTGGATTTTCATCTCTCTCTCTCTCTCTCTCTCTCTCTCTCTCTCTCTCTCTCTTTCTCAACTGCTGGCAAATATATACTTGTGTTAAGCAAAGAAATGGGTCTGAGGTATGGTGTACACAGTTACTTATAATTGTAGTTCCTAGATACATTTTGTACCAAATAAAATTACCAACTTTTTCAACAAAAAAGTTCACAAAGAAGTTGTGGAATATGATTACCTTCAAATAAGAAAGAAACTAGTGATTGCAAGAGGCAAAGCTGAGGAGGGGGAGTGTATTCTAATCACTGGGAACAATTTGTGCAAAGCCATAGGAAGGGGAGAGTATCTCATACCAGGAATATCAAGCAATTCATTTTCGTTGAAAACATAGAGGGCATCAAGAATAATATGAAATGTGTTCAGAAAAGTAGAATGGTGGCAAATTGTAAAGGGCTTTAAATATTAAAGAGAGGAGTCTGCATTTATCCTATTAGTAATTAGGACACCCTGGAGCTTCTTCAGAAGGGGGCTTATATCATCAGATTTCTTCTTTTAAGATATCTGTTCAACACTCAACAGGCAGCATGGCATAATGGATAAAGAAATGTCTTTGGAAGCAGACCTGGATTCAAGTGCTTCCTTGGACATTTACTTACTTTGTGACTGTGGGCAAGTCCTTTAACTTCTCTATTTCAGACAACTTTCTAAGATCATAAATTGCAGAGTAATTAATTGCCTAAAAATCTATCTAGGAGTGTCTTCAGTGGAAACTCCCGTTGCTATTGAGAACAAATGTGCAGACCATTTTAACAATTACACAGAAAACTAGATGAAGGAAAGAGAGAGACTGGAGTTGGGAAGACCAATCAGGAGGCCTTTATGCAGTAAACAAGCAAGAGTTGATAAGGTTCAATAGTACTGCTGCACTTATAAGTAGAGGGAAGGGGTTGACGTGTGGGGATGAAATCATTACATAGCTTAATAGCTCCATTTGGTTATTACGTACATATATACATATGCACATATATGCATATGGTGTGTGTTTTTATAAACATATTATATACATGTATTTGGATATGAGATATAGAGGAAAGAAGAAACTTGAAGATCACTCTTGGGTTGTAAACATGGTAAATTAGTAGGATGGCATTCTTTATAGAAATATTGGACTTAGGAAGAGTAATGTTAGGAGGAAAAACTATGTTCTGTTTTGTTCATGTTGAATTTGAGATGCTTATGGATCATATATTTCTTCTGGCAAAGTGCATGTTTCATTCTTTGATTTACTGAACCAATAACAGTATTTTCTGACCCAGTTGAGCTTGAATGCCAGATAGATAGGAAGATAAGGAAGCATCTGGGTTCACAAAAACTAAGGAATAAATATCAAAGTAAGATCATGGTGAACACTGCCAAGAGGTCAATAAAGATGAGGATTGAGAAAAGACTATTCAATATGGAAACTAAAATATCAATGGAGAGACCATTTTCAGTAGAGTGATGAGGTAAGAAGTCTATTATAAGTGGTTAATGAGCGAGAGATATCAAGTATGTATAACTTTTTTCTATGATTTTTGAATGTGAAAGTACCATAGCTTGAAGCAATAGTAGAATCAAATGAATATTCTTTTAAAATATAGGGCAGAGTTGGGTATAGTTGGAGCTGGTAGGAAATGAACCAGTAGAGAGGGAGAGGCTAGAAACTACAGCAGAAAAAAAGATTAAGAGCCAATTCTCCTGTGGATCACTATCTAAAACATGCTTAACTAAGAAGTACAATTGTTTCTCTGAAGAACTTTGGAATTGATTGCAAGACATGGGAGATATTGGCAAAGTACCACCCAGCATGGCGTACCCACATTAAAGAAGGACTGAAGCAGTATTGCAGTAGCTCAAAACAAATGAGATGCGTTAATTTAGAGGCATCTTCACCCCAAATGTGGACTATTTGTGGCCACCCTGTGGTAGTCTTCCTACCTCATATTTGTCTGATTACCAAAGTCAGACATGTTGTACTTGATGTCATTTTGTTCCTTCTCAAAAACAAAAGACAACAATCGCCGTTCATGAGCATAATGGCTCCAGCCTGGACCAATGCCTTCCATGACATCATTGAGCCAATACTGTGAAAATGGGAAGAAAAAAAAACATTTCTGAATAATTCCTTCTAGCTGTTTTAATAGTGTGATGTAAACTGGATATATTCTATCCCTGAACCTTAATATTTTTTCTTCACATGCTAGCTACATTTTTTTTGGAAAGTACTGGTTTAGAAGGCTAGATTACACTGTGGACCTCAACAAATTTATCTTGCACATCTTCCTCCAGAGTGTCACAGAGCTCTCAATAGTAACTGTGAAAACGGCATGACCCATTCCTGATTGTTAATTGAAACACTGAGACGACTGGATAAGCCAGATAAGAGAATTTTTATAGTTCTCTTTATTTCTCACTCCACGATACACAGAGAAAACAAAAACTTTAATAAACTTTGGCAGTAGATTTTGAATCTCTGAATGACATTAGCATAACCGAGCCTTGCATCTCTACTAGGAAACATGCTGCCGTGCTTTAGAATCTCTATTATTTTCTCTGGTAGAACAGAGCAAAGATGGCAGGCAAAATTTCCTTGGGGTTTTCTGGATGTCCAAATAGATGAAGAATACACTTAGCAAAAAAGCATAGCAAAACCATAAATGGACTTTGGGGTTCTCCAATTGAAATGCTGCCCAAAATAGCTGGGAGAAGATGAAGAAGGTGAATTTTATCAAGCAGGCTGACAGGCTGACAAAAGATTCCTAACAGCACTAAAACAGATGATTCTGTAGATTTTCTAACAGATGGACATTCATCTTATATTTTCCTGAGGCTATTGGCAAGTGACTCTAGCTGAACAGTCCAAAACTAAGGTGAAAAATTGTTCTGGTAGAGTTAGACTCCCTCTTCAGCTTGCTTTGTTCCTTCCAAACAATCATAGGTTGAGAATGAAGAGAATCTCACAGAGAAGTATTTGGGTGATGGAATCCATTTATAACCTAGCCCTAATCAGCATCATGGCGTTCTTACTTTGGATCCTTCCATATTAGGGTCATTGTCATTGTGGGAACATGAAAGCTTCTGCATTCAGTTCTATCAGCTCAAGACAAGGTCCCTCTGTCTCTATATCTATATCTCTTTCTGTCTCATACAGACATTTACACATTTTCTTTGATTTTACCCTAAACCTAGAATATTTTCTTACTTTAAATCTGCTCATTGAGCTCCCTAGCTTTTAAATCCCAACTAAAATCCCATCTTTTACAGGAAGACTTCTCCCCCCTCTTCTCAATTTTAGTGTCTTTCATCCATTACTAATTTTTGTTTATGCTATAGATAGCTTGCTATGTATGTATCTGTTGCATACTACCCCCCATTAGATTGTAAGCTCCTTGAGAGCAGAGACTGTGTTTTGACTTTTTTATAGGTAGTAGATCTTTAGTAAACACCTATTATTCTATCTCTCCTTCACTCCCCGTCTGTCTCTCTCCATTATTCTGTCTTTCTGTTTCTCTCTCCATCTTTCTCTTTCTCCATTTCTGCCCACCTCTGTCTCCCTTTATCTGCCTCTCTCTTTTCTGTCTCTGTGTGTTATCTCCCCCCTTTTTCCTTCTCTTTCCTTCTCTCTCCCTTCTCTCTCTCTCTCTCTCTCTCTCTCTCTCTCTCTCTCTCTCTCTCTCTCTCTCTCTCTCCCTCTCTCTTTCTTTCTTTCTCCCTCCCCTCCTCCTCATATTTGAAGACTCAGAACATCCCAGAATCTGACTTGGTATGGATCTCAGAAACAAGATGATCCCACACATTCCTGTAAATGAATCCCTTTACAAGGTGTCATCTCACTAAAGGGTCATCTACCTTCTTCCTAAAGCTCTAGAGAACCCAATCCCCCCCAAAGTAAGCTCATCCACCTTGGAGTGTCTCCTTTGCTTACATAGACTTCCTTACTTCAAAACTGCCTTTATGATCATTCTTTCAAGGTAGGCATCCAGGTGCCAGGTAAAATAATCCTGATTCCTTATTCATGTAACAGTTAAACTCTTCCAGTATTTGGACAGCTCCCTTCCATGCCCCTTCTTCTCTCCTCTTCAGGTCAAACAACTCTTGTCATTTCAACTGATCCTCAGATGGTTTGGCCTCCAGCCTCCTCAGGTGGTCTCCTCTAGATACTGGGATGCAGTTTTTTCATGTCCTGCCTAAAACTAGAGGTTACAGTAAGAAGAGATGTTTTGGTCTTCTCCAATTTCTTTATCTTCCTTTCTCCTTGACCCCTTAATATGCTCCATAACTCTAGGAGGAGAGTAGATCCCCACCTCCAGAGATAGCCTCTAGCTTTCTTAGCACAAAAAGATGTCATAAGTGTGAGTCACCCATTCTTGTGGCCCTAATTACTTATGATAGAAGCCAGGACACTTTTTCATAAGAGAAATTCTGATGTAAGAGAAATTCAAAAATAATGGGGGGTGACTAAACAGGTCATTAGGATCCCCATTGGTGACATATTGCTTAAGAAAACCATGTATTAATATTATCTATATTTTGTTCTATTTTTATTTTGTTAAGTATTTTCTAATTACATTTTTTCTTTTTAGTGGTATTTTATTTTCCCAAATACACATCAAGATAATTTTAATCATCCATCTTTACAAAATCCTGAGTTTCAAATTTTTCTTTGCCCACCCCAAATCAGCAAGTGATCCAAAATGTTAAACATGTGCAGTTTTGTAAACATTTTTATATTCATCATACTGCACAAAAAAATCAGATGAAAAGAAAAAAAACATGAGAGGAAAAACAAGAAGCAAATAAGCAACAACAAAAAGGTGAAAATACTCTGCTTTGATCCACATTCAGTCTTTATAGTTCTCTCTCTCTGGATTGGATGACACTTTCTAACATGTCTCCCAATTACATTTTTATCTGGTTCTGGTCACACTTGTGGGCTGGATCTTTGATCTAGAGTATACCAGTATATAGTAGAAAGAAGAGGAGATTTAAATTGATGAAACTGGCTTCAAGATTTACCTCTGACACTCATTAGGTATAAAATAGGAGTCATAGTTCTGTTTACTTGCCTCAGCTAGTCCATGTGAGGAAATTTGTATACCTTAATTTTCTCAGAAAGTCTATTTTTATCATTGTGGGAGGCTGATGTTCCATTTAAGTTTTCTCAGCTAGGGGTAGAGTTTCAGATTTTTCCACTTTATTCAACTGTCTATTAACCAAAATGTATCTCAGGCTGCCAGACTGCCAGTGGTCCTACTCCCAAATGGTTCCTCCTTTACTCAGAGAATGAGAAGATACATATAGGCCAAGAGAGCCCCACAGTCTTATTTAAACTTCTGGGTTATTCTGATGAAAAGGAAACCCTTTTCTGAGCCAGGACTGAAGCTTCTGGCTCCGGTGAGAGCTTGTGAAATCAGCCCATTAAGTAGAAGAGTTACTTGATGATGCCTTTTGAGTCCTATGGTCCTGGGGGACAATAGCACCACAAGCCTAGGCTGGGCTGTGTGCTAGTTAAGTGCAAGCGAGCTGAGGCAGCCAGATCTGTGGCATGGGAGTGAGGTGCTGACCTTTCTGCCATCCTGAGGTGACCAGACAGGCCTTTCTTCCCTTAGGCTCTACTGGGAGGCAGAGCTGACCTTCCTGAAGCCCCCCTCCAGGGCACCTATCAAGGGAGGTGCTGACACAGGGGACTAGGCCAACCTCAGGCCTGCCTCCACTTTTTAATTGGCAGAAAGCAGGACCCAGCTAGAATTGGCAGGAAAAAAGGCCAAGAAAGCTAGATGTCCCTTGGTGCAAGCTGGTGTGCTTATGGCTGGAATGATGGGTTTAAAAAGTACAGAAGAGAAACTGTCATCCAGATCTGCCTTTGGAGCTCCACTCGATCCACCAGTTTGGCTAAAATATTCCGGTGTCTGTCCCTGCTGCTCAGGTAATTAGATATCCAGGGGAAGAGACTTAATGGGTCAACAGACAGGAGTCCCTCTAGTTTCTGAATGGGAGTGGGCCTTTTCATCAAAGGCAGAGTGAAGGGATGGCCTTGTGTAGATGTGAAATGGCTGGTCACCTAAATTAAGAGAGCAAAGGCTCACAGAAGGAGAGTGCAGGCTACCGATGGGCGGGTTATTGTTTGTTTGAATCCTTGAAATCATGAGCCCTGAGTAGGGCTTCTTTTAGAGAGGAAGGAAGAAAAGGGGAAATAGCTCCTTTCCCATTACCATGGTGGTAATGATATAAAAAATGGTAAATGTTTTTTCCTTAAAAAATAGGTCTGTCTCAGTACCTTAAATTGCCACTCGAATATTTATTCTCTCTTTAAATTAAAACCTTACTTTTGAGGTTTTCCACTATTGACATTTAAATTTTCCCAACAATCAATTGGCTGGATGTGCCATGCGCCATCATGTGGCAGGCCCTCTGCTAAAATCCCAAGATACAAAGAAAAAGGCCGAAATAGAGTTCCTGAACTCAAAGAGCTCCCATCCTAATGAAGGAAGACAGAGGCTAAATAATATATCAATCCTGTGTCAGCCATTAACAACCCAGGATCAATAACTTAATCAGAGATTAATTAACCAATCATCAAACTAGAAAAGACTTGGGTTGTAAAGGAGAGATGGGAAATAAAGATCTTAAGGCCTGAGTTCCATCCTGGCCTGCCCCCTGCTATCAGGGGGTACCCTGCATTCTGAGGCTGCTAAATGTCTACACTTTTCCCATAGTAAATCACTTATCAAAAATCAATATTTATATAATTTTTTGAAGAGATGGAAGTAGAATCAAATTGGGAAGCCATCACTTTAGACATAGCTAAACAAATTCTGGTATAGTAATGTGGTTATATACTATCATGGGACAGAGAGGTGAGATAGTGGGTAGAGAACCAGTCTTAGAATTGGGAAGCCTTATCTTCCTGATTTTTAATAAGTGTGTGACCCTCAGAAAGTCATATAATCTTGTTTGCCTCAGTTTCCTTAACTGTAAAATGATCTGGAGAAGGAATTGAAAAATCACTCCAGTATCTTTTTCAGGAAAACGCCAAAGGAAAATAGAGTCATACATGACTAAACAGAACTGACCAACAACAAAATACTACCATACATTTTAAAAAGTGACAAAAGGCAGTGTTTCACAAAAATTCTGCACTGATGAAGAGTAAAGTGAGCAGACACAGGAGAATAATTAAAAGAATAAAAAAAGTAAAAATATAATGTTGCAAGATTATAGAAATCTGCTCAGCAAGATGACTAATCACTATTCCAGAAGTCCTCTGATGAATAATAATAGCCATTTCTTGACAAAGACTAATGGAATAAATACCAAGAATAAGACATTCATGTTTTGGAAGATCATTTTTTCTTGACTATATTTGTTAGAAATATTTTTCTTTTTTTCTTATTCAGAAAAAGATTATTATTATTTGTTCAGTCATATATGACTCTTCATGACTCTATGTGAGGTTTTCTTGGTAGAGAAAGTATGGTGGTTTGCCATTTTTTTTTCTCCAATTCATTTTACAGATAAGGAACTGAAGCAAACAGGCTTAAGTGATTGCTCATGGTCATAAAGAAAGTAACTGTCTAAGGTCACATTTGAACTCAAGAAGAGGAACCATCCTAATTCTAAGCCCAGTCTATCCACTGTATCACGTAACTGCGCAAGAAAAAAAGAAAAATGCTCCTAATTTAAAAAAAAATAAAATCTGATTTAAAAAAGAAATACTAAAAACCAGAAAAAGTAAAAGTTTAATAATGATGCTCAGGAATTAGAATGGAAAATTAGATGCTAAGAATAAAAACAATTGTAAATGAGTCCAATATAAGTCAATTAAAGCAGCTTTTTAAAGTGACTGAGTAAAGCCTACTACTCATAGCTAAGGTGAGCTTGGTAGCTGTCTCCTGCATGGAGAGGAATAAAGTGAAATCTTCTGTCCTAGCTCCATATATTGCATCTTCAGCCCTGCCACCACTTTCTGTTTTGGCTCTAGTATTTCCAGTAAGAGACTTAGCTGAAAGAGAAAAGCTATTTAAGGCAAACTGACTCTTTATCTCCAGTGCTGCCAAGGATGATGTGGGAGCTCAGTGATTAAGTCTGTGATGATGAACCACTATAATAGTGACTGGCTACCAAGCTCTAGGAGTCCAGCTGTAGAAAAGTGTCCAAAGCAAGAAAATTGGGGTCTTAGGGCTCTTCTTGTGCCTGATTGGTGAGAGCTCTTCATAATTAACCCAACTCAGTCCCATCGTGCTCCTGAATTCCTTTTTCATGCCATGCTAAAATTCAGATACCATCCCTGCCCATTCTCTCCTCCCTCTGTCCTACCTGTAACTATTAGAGTAACAGTCAAGCAAACAGAGGAATAATAAAGAGAATGTTAGCCTTGACATTGGGAAAACCTGAGATCAAATGCTGATTAATATATCTACCTAGCAGTTTGAATTTGGGCAAGTCACTTAATCTCTCATAAATTGCAATGAAGGCCACATAATATATATATATATATATATATATATATATATATATATATACTTCTTTTTTAAAATAAAGCTGAACCCTTAAAGTTATTTCATATGAATCATTACATTTTGGGATTTTTTTCTATAAATGAGTCACTAGACAATTGCTAATTGAAAAGGTGTCTAGTTTCCACACAGAAACTAGGTTTTTTGGCTTTCTTTCTAGCATAGAGCTCAGAACATAGTGAACACTTCATAAATGCATACTGACTAAATTTTCTATCCATGTAAACACATGAAATTATGAAAAATATGAAGCGATCTTCAGCCCCATGCGGTCTTGCCCTGCTTCTACATAGGAATGGTAAAATAACAGGAAAGGAAACAGAATACACTAATAATCACAGTGTTTAGAACATGAAGATTAAGTTGTCACTATAAATGTGAGTTCTTTGTCTTAATGATCAATTATCAAACTTAACAATATCAATCTTGGCAATCTCCTAATAAATAAACTCAGAAGACATGAGAAAGATATATGATCATATCCATTCATTGGTCAAAGGACAAAGAAAAAGGGACTCTCACGGGTTCTCCTTAGAGAGACAGATAAACAAGTCTCTAATGTGTATGTATGTTTGTGTGTGTTTCATTTCGTATTCACTATACAAAAATCCCCCTAACATTTCTCTTTTCTCTTATACAAGTCATGTTTTCCTATATAGTATCCCTTAAAAATGCAAAAAATCTTTGCATTAAAGTCATTCAATATTAAAGTATATGTTTATTTAATTGGGAAGATCTTGCTGAGTGTTCTGTAGAATTTCTTTACCTCTTCATGCCTTGCAACAGATGTTAAAACATAAGCTGTAATTATTTTCATGGTGGTCTTTTTGCAAATGCTAATCACGAACACTAAAGTAAAAGATTACCAAAAGTACCAGAAAATGATGTTTCTTTTGTTACTTGATAAAAATTGGCTTCACCAGCTTTCATTTCCAAAGAGAACCCGTGACCCATGTGTCCATTGAGCTGCATTATCCTTTTGTCTCCAGTATTTCATAAAGAGAAAATCAAGACCGCTGTGATCCAGTTCTCCAGGTGTGTGCCCATTCATTATTCACCAGACCAAGATCTTGATTTAGAGTACCAATAGTAAAGTTAATGTTTATAGATGTATAAAAATCTACATAATCCCCTTTTTGTGTAATCAGTTACTTCCCCTGCACAAACAGAAGGATGCACAAGATTGAGTGCCATTTTGTATTTGTCATTGGTTCATGAATTTCCATCCATTCCTTGATAAACTTCTCTCATCTCAAACTTCTCACCACTATGGGTGAATTCCAAAAAGGCAACTATCTAGCTATCTTTTTGTTCATCTATCTCTAGTTAGAGAGCTCCCACCTTAAGCTCTCCATGAAGCTTTAGGCTATTTCCCAGTGTCCAACTGGATCTCTAAGCATGTTGGGACTACATTCAACATCTTCCTCCCTAAAACTCTTCTTTATATTCTTGTATCTTTTAATAGTCTAACCTTTTTCCAAGCTAGGGTTGTTTTGATTTCTTCCTAGCCCCCATTTTTCAGTTAAAGGGAATTGCAGTTTTAGTTCCATGCCTTCCGTCACATTATATTCTCACCAGAATACTTCCTCCATTTCTAACACCTGTTAGAAACTCTACCTCTTTAAAATTCACCTTAACTTCTAGTTTTTTTTTTCATTAAACTTTCTCTGATCCATAATGCTCTCCACAACTAGAAAAGATCTCTTTTAACTCTCAAAGAACTCGGTACCTCTTTTACAAATATATAATATTCTACTTTGTTTTCTGGCAGCTAAGTGGCACACTTCATAGAGTGTTGGGCTTGTAGTCAGAAGCCCATCTTCTTCCTGATTACAAATCTGGTTGTGTGACCTTAGGCAAACCACTGAACTCTGTTTGCCTCAGTTTCTTCATCTGTAAAATGAAATAGAGAAAGAAATGGCAAAGCTCTCTAGGATCTTTGCCAAGAAGACCCCAAGCAAGAGAACAGTTGGACATGACCGAAATGAGTGAACGATAATACTTTGTCTTATAATTAGTGATGCACCTATCTCATTTCCTTGTGGATTATAAACTCCTTGATAATAAGAACCATGTCATATTTATCTGTATATCCCTTATGATCTATAACAATACCTTGAACATAGCAGCTAACATAAATAAATATGTTGAATGAATGAATTTATTAATTAATATTCCTTGTAATTTGTTTTATTCTAACATGTTAGTACTCTTTGATCATACTGCTTCCTAGCTATAGACCAAATAGCATATTTTTTGTTTTCTTTAGAGAGCACCACAGAAAGGTGAGTCTTTCAAGCTGTTAAATGAAAAATTTGGAAATAGGAGTGACCTGAAAATACATGGTCATAATCTTGACCACATTATTTCTCTGATTTTACTCTTAGTCTCTTTTTCTCAACCTCTGCTAAATTAATTTCTCTCTTTCCCATTTCCTTTGTGTCCCTTTCTCATACAATCCTCCCCTTTCTCTTTAAGGTGTATAAGGAATATTAAGTATATTTTAATATAAGAAAATAGCATCCTCATTGCCTTTGATTTTTCTTTCACTCGCCTTTACTTTTTCCTCTGCCTCTTGATTTCCCATTATTTAGCACGAAGCAAAATCAATGATCACCCTCTTCTCATTTTCTCTCTTCACTTTTCTCCTTTTAAAGCTTTCTTTTTTCTCACCTCCCATTACCTATTCCTTTTCATTGTCTTCAGGTTGTTTACAATTCTATTTTTCATTTGATGTAGATAACATCTAAATGCAAATGTCTCCAGAAAATCAGAGTGGTGAAGAAAAATAACACTCCGGAACCAAAGACTGATTCTCAGGGCACTTACAAAGCAACATGAGCTACACAAACACCTACTAGTAATCCCTAATCAGCAAAGACTAGTTTATTTTAAATGGAAAGTTAACTTTCCTTTTTCCCCTCTAATTTTCCTTTTCTTCAAAATAGAACAATGAATTCTTGAAGACAACCAGTGAGCCTTTAGATTCAACCTTATCATAAAATGCATGTTCATATTTAGACAGAAAGATAAAAGGATAGAGTCTGTAGGGACATGGATTTAACTTATAGGTGACATATCAGGGAACCAAAGAAAAATGAGCATATATTTATTCTTCCTCTTCTTTCCCCTCTCCCCATAAAGCTAAACATACCATGAAGGAAATGTTAAATAAACTAAGTATACCTTATGTATTTATTCCTCAAGGAGTCCATGATTTATATATGACTGCCTCTTGTTAGGTCTCCAAATAATGTGGTTTGGGATGAGTAAGGTTGTAAGTCCCTAGGTTTGGAGTAAAGCTAAGGGAATAACTATATAGGTACTTCCTATTCACAGGGTACAGTGAGAATTTTTAGGGATTAGTAAATAAGGATATATGTTCCTGATACTTCTGGGGACTCCTTAAAGCTTCTTATAATTTCTCATGTTGTGATAACAGAAGTGGAGAGTCCTGTCAAACTTCCCTTAGCTCCATTTTGAATGCAAGAAAGCCCTCTCCATGTACCATCCCTACATAGTTTTGCCAATTGCTGAATCCCAATTCCCACTTTTTAAAATATATGATGACAACGAGATAGTAAAGAAAGGAGACGTCCATAACTGAGGCAGAAACAGAAGCAGGAACATTGGAATTAGAGGCTGCAGGAGAGCTATGGGATATAGGAAATAGGAAAAGTGATGAGGAGCAGAAAGGGGAGATCAGAAAAGGTGGTAAAGGAAGCTGATGAGATTAACTCATTGTTGCAGGAGGAAGTTGAGTTGGGGTGCTGACCCATGTTTTTGCAATTCTTCCTTTTGTGATGTACTGGCCAAATCCTTTCTAGTGCCTTAAGAATTGCACTATTTGCATGTTACCAGCTGTGCAGCTACAGTATTGCATGCTACTTTGCACTGGATCACTTTTGACTGCTATCTTGCTTTTCCTAGGACATAATCTGATTTGATTCTGCACACATTTAAGAGCCTACTATGTGTAAGGAACTGTTAAGCAATGGAGGCAATGAGGCAGGGAGGTTTCTGAAAAAAAAAGTCACAGGGGCATGGATGATTTAGCCCTAAATTGGTTTTATCCAGCTGGGGTGCAATTCTGAAATCTTTTAACTAGCCCAAAGCATGCTGGAAGTCAGAAGGCTTCTTTGGAAATCATTGCTCTGCCTTTCCTCAAGATATGTGACCCAGGACAAGTTGTTTCTCTCTAGTCTTCATGTTTTTCATCTATCCAATGAGGAGGCTGGACTACATAATTTCTGAAGTGCTTTCTAGTTCTGGTATTCTGTGATTCTCTCAATTTAAGATAACACTCTTTTATTAAGCACCTACTGCATACACTATGTCAGGCATTAGTATCATTCGATCACTAGATACTTTTCTTACAAAAATAATGTTAGTAAATCTGTTAGATCTATCAGATTTATGACATATATTCATATGCACTAAAATCTTGCTTTATTTATCATCTGTTTACAGGCTTAGTACAGCAATAGCTCCATTTCATTGAAGCTCATCTCTTTTCCCGGAACTGGGCTAAAACACTTTTGGCTTACAAATAAATACTTTGCCCTTTATGTCTATGTCCTTCGGGAAAGCATTTGTCTTTAGGTCAAACATTGCTGATGTTTGGATGCATCTGGACTCTCAATACCCATATCAGAGCAGTAGTAAGCTAAAGGACAGTTAGGTGCTAGGGGGAAAAAAAAGAAAATGCCCGCTTGTAGCCCTCTGAATTGATCAATAGATAAGATTCTCCTCCAAATCTTTATGTTCCCAAAGAGGGTGTCCCATAAGTGTTATCCATCAGATGCCTGAGAGAACACTTCAGTGAAGAAGCCCTTACCTTAGAAAAGTAATGAGACAATAGAAACTTGGAAGATTCTGAGCCCCAGGGAAGTTTTCCTATCTAACTTGTAGGAAAAAAAAAACACATTATCTCCCAAGATGAATTCAGAGGTTTCCTGGAGTTAGGTTTGTCAAATCAATACCACATAGAATCTCAATCTCTTTAAACAGGGTAGGGACTCTTTAATCTCAATTTTATATGTCTCCTAATACCTTACCACAATTGTTTGCATTCAGTAAGAGCTTAGTAAATTTTGCTTGATTTTGATTTTGGACTCAGATATTCAGTTTTGTGTTCTTTCGGTCAATAAAGATTTATTAAATCCCTGCTACATTCCCTGAACAGTGCTAAGTGCTGGGAGTATTAAGAAAAAAACTTTAACCATCCCTCCCCCCCAAGAAGATTATAATCCATTGGGAAACAACATATACAAATATAAATGTATACAAGGCAATGAAAATATATACAAAGGTGGAGAGGAGTAACTAACATCTGGGGAGAGGATCCAGATATGAAGTAGAAGAAATTAATAATATAGTGGGTTGTTCCAGGATTGTCCCTAGTAAGTCCTTCCTTCCTCACTATCCCTTTGAAAAGGCGTGGATGACCTAGAGAAGGTCCCTTACCCTTGTCCTTGAGACTTCATGGGCCTACCAATCAGCTCTTTGTTCTCACATCAACTCGAGTTAGCATTAATTACTTTGAACTAGACCCTTGGATTTGGTCTTTAAAAGAGATGTCACTGTTGGGCAAAGAAATTCAATAAAAAATTGCATATAAGTATGGAAAGCACTCCTCAAAAGGAAATATTAACAGAGAACCATAGGGCTCCCCAGGAGACAAGGAACTGATGATAGATGGAGAGACAAACCGATGGAGAGACAAGGAAACTGATGATAAATGGAGATAAAAGGAACTAGTGATAGATGGAGAGACAATGCAATGAAAAGTTAAAGATATGAAATGGGAAAAATGTATTTACCACTAAGTAGACACTAGGTAGATTAAGTAGAGAAAAGAAGCCATTATAAAACAAAGGCAAAAAAGGAATAAAGATCAGCACAATGAAATGGGATAGCATGAAGGGACCACCAGTACCTTGTCCCTTAGTGGAGCCTCCTCCAACATGGCAGTGTAAGGTCACCTAGAGGGATGACATTAGGACTGAAAGACTACCTAGGTTCCTAGTGGAGAAGGGTGTTTACTGAGTAAGAGTATTTTCTGATTCCCTAGAAACCCTGAATATTTTTCTCTGGTGATGGTAGAAATAGTACTTAGGGAAGTAGTTCACTTCAGGAATAGTATAGTTTCCTGGAGGAAGAAAAATCTCTTATAGGGGAAAATTGTTCTGCCTGATATGGGGCATAGGTACAAGTCCTTTATCTTTGTTTTCAAGTTCACCAAAACTATTCTGTTTGACGCTTTGTTAGCCCGAGTTTGAAAATTAGGAGTCCTTTGAGACACAAACAAAATTCTGATGTTTCCAGGAGAAAAACTGAGTGGTGACAATCTTAGTAAAAAAAAAAAATGGAAGAGTTCCCAAATATGTAGAGCTATCAGTCTGAACCATTTAATAGAATAACAAACTTTGTTTTTGAAAAATCCCAGAATTCTCTATGGCAACACCCAGGATTCCTGGGCCAGAGAATAGTCATTGGTTCAGTATTTCAAAGAACAGAACCAGAATCTCATGAATTACAAACAAAGATATAGCAGAATGAGGGGCACTCAGAGCCCCTACATTGAGAATAACTAAAAATTTTAAGTCAAATCAGAGGGAATGAATGAGTGAATAAATAAATAAATGAACAAGCATTTGTTAGGTTCTCTTTATTATGTGTCAAGGATTATGCTAAGGGCTGGAGATATGAATACAAAAAGAAAGTCTCCTCAAATAGCTTATATTCTATTAAGGGGACATAGCACATATTGAGGAGCAGAGGTTGTTGTTTATCCTTCATTTTCAAAGAGGGCCATGATCTCAGGGAGGTGATACCCTGACATGCAAGTGAGGGAAAGTATAGAGGACCACAGAGAGCAGAAAGGGGGTATTTAGGTTTGGAAAGTTACATAAAGGGAAATTGAGTCCTCGGAGCCCCGATCACACGCTGTTTCCAGGAGAAATGACCAAATTGGTTGGGTTCTGGATCCCAAACTGGAAAGTTAGTGAGAAGAGAAAGGTAGGAGTCAAGGAAAGCATGGCTAGAGCCATGATGAGATGTACTGAGGGATTGAGCCAACCCTCAATCAGGACACAGGGCCACAGAGATGGTCTTCCATGAGCCATGGAGTTAAATCCTCTGAGCCAAGGTTTCAGGTCCCGGTATCTAGGTGACTCAGAAGAATATGGTTGTGGGCTTTGAATGCAGTAGACAAGTGATCTTGACAGATTCCGTAGACAAGATTTTCTTTTTCTTTCAATAAGTAACGGAAGCTCACAGAGCATGATTGGCTGGACAGAATATTAAAGAAAGAAGGGATGTTAGAAATGATATAGTGGACTCCCCATTCTGCCTATGAACAAACTAGATTCAAAGAAACTTGCTCAATATCCTGAAGCTAATAAGTGATAAAATTAGGACTTCAGCCCACTCTGAAGTACAAATCCATTTTCCCCCAATTACATCAATGTGATTTAAAACACTCTTTATCAGAGCATTTGAGGAGGGTTCTGACAAATTTTTCCCACTTATTTACTTTTAAATTCTATAAACTTTTCCGAAGCCCCTGATCTTCCCGAGTATTTTTTTTATTATTATTATTAAGAACCGTAGTTATTATAGGGAGAATTTTCAGAGAGAACAGCTTTTGCTAACAAAGGGAAATTGTAAGTGTGACTCTTAGGAAAGTTTGAACTTTGAATGCATTTTCCTATATAAGCATTATGATAAAAGGTGGTTAGGCTTTGTAATCTATTTCAGTATTGTTCAGCTCCATTGTGGGTTAAATGAGCTTTTGAGGGTTGGACTGGGAGCCTAACACTATGTATTACATTTTTTCCCTATGGCAAAATGTATTCCCTGTTTCCAGCAAGCAACTTATGAAATACAGCTGTAAGCTTAGAATTGCATGGATTTGGGAATTGGCATTTCTAATGGTTGGGAGGGGGTGCCCTAGGGACCACAGAGCTTGCACAGCACCCAACCAAACTCACCTGTTTAAAATGATAAGCAAAATGTATATAATGACACTTCACTTAGCAGGTGGTCAATAAACTCTCAGGAACACAACCAAGAACCTAAGCATAAGATTGTTAAAGGGCCCCTAAAATAAACCTCAAATATATTCTATGAGATTCATGCACTTAATTCAAAGAAGAGACACCCCCCAGGTCCTTATTCAGAACCAGTTTACTTCAATTTTTGACAGAATACTAACACATCCCAGCAGATCTAAAGCTGAGAAGTAAAATGTTGCTGTAGATCAACACATTGAAAGCAGCAAGAAGGGACAGCAGGGCACTGTGGAAACCAGATATTATGTGGGGAAAGAAGTTGAACAGCCTGAGGCCATTCAGTGCAGGGGCAAACAACCCTGTGGACTCCATTAGCCTTTGTTGGCTCCCTGAAGTAGAGAAGAGTAGGAAAAAGAATATCTGTGACCTTGACCACAAGTCATCCAAGAAAAGCTCCATTATTTCTGGTGTCCTCCATCGAAGAAGACAAGTGTGTAATCTACTTGAGAAAAATTTCAATCAAAAAGGAGCTAAAATTAACCAAGTGCTGCTGCTTAAAGGAGTAAGCTTCAGTAATCTGGAGAATTCACTTATGTGAAACAACTTAGTCCCTAAAGATGCTTGATCAATGAGGCATCCGTGTGCACGCATAGAAAGGCAATTAATAAAAGCCACAACTTGAGCATTTTGCTAAGCAGTAACTCCATTTTTAATTACTCGACAAAATGATCAACTTTCATTAGCAGTTCTCTTGCAAGACCTCCAAGATCTTAGCTAGTCACAGATGGAGATACAAGAGCCTGCTTTTGTGGGACCTATCACCCATCTGACCCTAAGACCAATATACTCCAGGTCACACAGACCTGGATCTCCTTCCTTGGAGCCTCAAGATGCAATTAGGAATATTGTGACTTAATTACAGGCTGGGGATGAAGATGGTAGCACTGATATAGCACTTTCAGATTTGCCAAGCACTTTACAAATATTATGCCATTTGATAATGTAATGACAAGCTAGTGAGATTGCTGCTGTTTATTCCTATTTTACAGATGAGGAAATAGGAGTTGAGAAAGGTTAAGTGACTCGCCTACGGTCATAAGAGATTAAAGGAGGACCCAAACTCGGGATTTTTGAGCTTGATTCATGTCACCATCTATATGTCTAAGTGACAGGATCAGGGATGGTATTGAGGAGAAAGCCATCTCCAAGAAACAGATAGCTAAGTCTTAGAAGGTCCAAGATGATGGAATGAATGGTTGGGCCAGTTTGGGTGCCAAGGAGGGAAGAAAATGTAGCTGTGAAGGGTCTTTTTATTCAGTTAGGACAATGGAAAGGCAGCCCCCAGAATGGGCTACAGCCCTGTGAGCAGGAAAGATTTTTCAAGGCAAAATTGGACCAAATGAAAAAAAAATTCTTTCTTTCCTTTTTCATTTCCTTCCTTTCTTTCCTTCCCTCCTTCCTTCCCTTCCTTCCTTCCATTTTTCCTTTCCTTCCTTCCATTCCTTCCCTTCCTTCTTTCCTTTCTTCCTTTCTTTCTTCCTTCCTTCCTTCCTTCCTTCCTTCCTTCCTTCCTTCCTTCCTTCCTTCCTTCCCTCTCTTCCTTCCTTCCTTCCCTCCTTCCCTTCCTTCCCTCCCTTCGCTTCCTTCCTTCCTTCCCTTCCTTCCTTCCTTTCCTTCCTTTCTTTCCTTCCCTCCTTCCTTCCCTCCTTCCTTCCCTTCTTTCCTTCCATTCCTTCCCTTCCTTCCCTTCCTTCCTTCCTTCCTTCCTTCCTTCCTTCCTTCCTTCCTTCCTTCCTTCCTTCCTTCCTTCCTTCCTTCCTTCCTTCCT